>JAHXMU010000007.1:4654435-4815410 GCA_019455685.1 Philornis downsi
ATATATATATATATATATATATATATATATATATATATATATATATAATTTATTTTTAAGATTTGAAATGAAAATTTTAAAAATATATAGAATGTAGTTGTTTTGCAACACATACCTAATGATTAAAATAATACGCTCATTTATATTAAACGTACAGAAACTCTATATCTGCATATTAAGGTCAATATTTCTATTCTTTTGAATTTAATACCGCTTTATTGCAAGTTCATACTGTCAAATTTTCAAACATTACTTCTAATCATTGCTTTCAAAAGTAGCCTTATTATTCACTTTTACTTCTTCTAGAAATAAAGAATGCTTAAATATGTTGCTAACTTGCCACTGAAAGTGTACCTCTCTCCCTATCCCTCCCTCCAGTTTTTTAGATGTCAATTCATTGGTCATTTCCTGGTATGTTTTGATATTATATATTGGGTATCGCACAACATAACTGGTAATAGTGGGACGAGCAATATTAAGGCAAGAGAATGCTTTTGTCATGTGTCAACATCAACAACTTATTTGCATAAAGCGCTCAAAGCAGTATACGATCGAATGGGCTGCGGACGAGAACATGATAAAGTTGTCGTTTACAATCAAAATTCTCAAAAAACAATTTAGGTATTTTGCACGTTGTCGATACTTTGCCACAAGTTCTTCAAAACAAAATTGTATTCAAATCACGAAAAAGAACATGTTTGTTTGTGGAACGAACTGAGAGATTCATTTTGTGTATACAGGCTTTTCCTTTATGCACAGGTAAAAGACTGTTTAACACTTTTAATTTCAAGTTAAGGGACATAGGGTGTCGCTGTAAGTCGATACAACTAACTTTCAATACGTTTCATATGGCCATATGGGATGTCCATATTTTAATCGGAGAGGACTGTTTGATAAAATTTTTAAGAAGAAATAAAACATTCCCATTACTTTTGAAATGCTTTTCCATCCTCAAATTATGTAAGGTATTATAGGTTTAATGTCGCCCAAATGAAATAGAAAAGGTTTCTTAAATCTTTCTAATTTTGTATTTGGTCCATATTTTTTGTTACGGCGACTATTGTCTTTTCGTCAGAGTTCATACGAAATTATTTGACTTGGGATGTTTACAGGAAACAGGCTTAAGAAGGACTATTTTCGAAACCGCCACTTTAGTTCCTCTGATTAAGTTCTGATATTTGTAGTACTTCGTAAACCCCTGTACCCCAGTAGTTTCCACGAAAAATGTATGCAGTCATGTTGACCAGTAAAATGTGTATGTTATGGTACTGCGTGTTGCATTGCAATTTGTTTTAAAATTTTACTTTGGGAGTGAGAAGAAAGATATGGAGGTTCATCTTTTTTAGGACAAAAAAGTTTTTAAAAAAATATTGAGATGACAAAAAATGTTTGTATATGTATGTCGATTATAAATATTATCCTTTGACAGGAAACATGGATTGATATTTATCGATTATTTATTTGTGTCCGGTCATCACCACTTTTGGGACACCACCAATATTTCACTCGACGGAGTATTTGAAAGCTCATTCAAAAAACGTTCGATTCTGTTAAGGATTTGATGTATTGTACTTTACCTTTCTTTTTAATAAAAACTTTTTGATCTTGTTTGGTTGGAATTACAACCAATTATAAAATGGTGTATATTTTAACGACTTGATCCGATATAAAACTAATTTATCTTGTCTTGTCCATAGAATGCAAAAATCGGAATGAAAATATGAGTTTTACATACAATATCCATACAGTTGGCAGCTCTGTATAAAAATATACTATACATCCGTATATATGCTTTAAAGAGAAGGACTGCCGTGTGGCAGTCTGAATAGACAGACTCACTTGGACTGTATAGTCCATTGTGATACCACGGCGACTAGAGATATCCTGAGCGTCTCAATAAGCTCTTAAGTCTGACAATATCTATATCATTCAGATCTCCTAGGTCCCTAAAGAAATAAGAGCCTAGTGTTGATCCCCAACTGTTCGCCTGGGTGGGGCAATTGCAGAGAATTGACTATTGACTCCTATTGACTCCTCCTCTTTATACCCACAGCTCCTGCAGAAATCATTAGTCGCAACCCCCAATCTCACTGCATGTCTTCCAATCAGACGGGACACTGTCATGGCAGATACAATCAATGAAACGTCGGGTCTTGATAGCGACAGCAGTGTATGTGAACGTTTCAGATCTAGGCGAGGCCACATCTGTCTGGATTGATTACAGCCTCGGACAGACTCCCACCTACCATTTGCATGACCAAGGACTCTAACTCGGGATTTAATGGTGGTGAAGACGTTATATCTCAGCCATTCTGCCACTTCCCTAAAAGCCAAAATTTTGGCCTGATAAATACCACAGTGATTAGGTGGCCTTCTTGCTATACTTAGCCTTAGTTCTTTGAAGTAGACTCCGAATAATAATTTAATTTTGAACCGTCCGTGTAGAAGTCGACATACAGTTTTGTACTAGGGGTTCCACATTTACACGTGTCATTATTAAAGGTATTAATTCTTGTGTGGATTCAGATGAAATAAAGTTTTCCCTTCAAAATTCACTTGGAGCTACCCCATACAGCAGTAAGATTAATTCTTTTTATTTTCAATGCAATTTTGCGACTTCAATACTATCCTCCAGAATGGAAAATATCACTAGTCACAATGATACCTAAGCGAGGGAAATATTACACAAAGGTAGAATCATATAGATCAATTAGCCTGCTATGGAATATGTCAAATTTTTTTGAGAATATATTGATATCGAAATTAAACCCAATACTAATCGAGAATGGATGTATACCAAATCATTAATTTGGATTCAGAAAAAAAACATAATACAATCGAACAGACGCACAGTCGTTAAAAATGCTTTTGAAGAAAAGAAATATTGTTCCGCTCGTTTCATCGACGTTTCTCGAGCCTTCGATAAGGTACGGCACGAAGGCTTAATATGTAAATTGAGACAAAATTTGCCTGTAAACACACATAAACTATTAAAAAACTACTTAACTGATCGAAAATTTATTCTTAAAGAAGAAAATTTCCTAAGTTCACCCCAGCCTATTGAAGCCGGAGTTCTTCAAGGTAGCATTTTGGACCTTCCTCCATATTTAATTTATACATCAGGCATGCGAACTAATGGTCATATTCATACATCAACATTTGCTGACGATACAGCTTTTCTTAGTTTACCTGAAAACCCTCAGGAAGCATCTCGATACTTGCAGAATCACATTAATCGTTTGGAAAATTGGCTAAAACAATGGCGAATAAGGGTTAATGAACAGAAGTGTACACATATAACATTCACATTGCGTAGAGAAACTTGTCCCACCATTCAAATCGACAACCAAACAATAAATCAACATCTTGATCGGCGTCCCACAGGGAAATGCCATTTAGATGCAAAATTAACGCAAATAAAATTGAAACCAACTCAACTAACCTGGCTTATGGGTAGAAATTCTACTCTTAAGTTTGACTGCACACAACTCGATTTTAAAGCCAATATGGTGCTGTGGCATAAAGCTATGGGGCACCGCCTCAGCTTCAAATAAAAAGAATACAAGGGCATCAAAATAAAATTTTGGAATTATCACTGATGACCACCGATATATTAAGAACTCGAACATCCACTAAGATTTAAACGTGCCATTGGTGAAAACTGAGATCACGAGGTATATGACAGCATATTTGGGTAAGTTGAAATATCATCCAAACGCATTAACCCGCAACATATTAAATGACAGAGAATACATGCGATTAAGAAGGAGGAATACGATTTTTCTCAGCCGAATACTAGAAGGATGAATGCAGATAACAGCAGTAATAGTAGACCATAATTGTTGTTCCAGCACTGGTTGGACTTAATTAACCTGTGATGCTGAGACCAGCCATCCTTTGGACCTTGTCCAGTATCCTACAGTATGGGGACTTCTCAAGGGTCTTCCACCAGACGATAACTCTATAAAACATTATCCGTCTTAATACTGCACTATACAACCAGTGAATAATGCGAGGCCTTAATTTCCCTTGTTTCCCTAGAACACCCCTTGGGGCCCTAATTTAGCCCGTCTCTTCGTAAGAAGATCGTGAACTAGGCTCCTAATACTGACGTCTACTCACACGTTTGATAGTGCTGCGACTATGGTATCAGGAGAAACGTTACTAAACGCCACTTCTATGTCTAGAAAGGCTACCAAAGTGTATTCCTTGACGGCTAGTGAACCTCCAATAAATCCGACCAAGTCGTGCAGGGCAATCTCAGTGAACTTACTCTCGCAGTAAGCATGTGTCCACCCGACAGCAGCTCCCAGGCTATGCTCGTCCTAAGGTAGCTGTCAATAAGTCTTTTCAGTGTTTTGAGGAGCAGGCTGTTACGTCTAAAATCTTTTGGTCCCGTATAGAAGGTTTCCCGGTTTTGGACATAAAAACCATCTTGGTCTCCTTCCACATAGCATAGCTCCTCAAGCCATAGAGTCAGCCACCGCTTGTCCGCTTGTCCGGTCCGGATGACTTGAAGGGTTGAAAGTTTCTAATCGCCCACGCTATTCTGAAACAGCCGACGGCTGATTTGACGCAGTGTTGTCCGCGACAGTTCCGTTTCGGGCATTACCAGGAAAATGAGTATCCAAGAGCAACTCCAGTGATTCTTCACTGGGTGTTGTCCAATCACCCTGCGGTCTCCTAAGATAACCTACCGTGCACGGTGTGGAGGCCTGTATTTTCCTTAGCCTTGGGGCCTCGAAAGTCTTCAACTTTGTTGCAGAATTCACTCCAGGACTTGCTCTTAGCCTTCCTCAGTGCACTCTTATATTCCTTAAGTTTCACTTTCTAGTTGCCCCAGTCCTGTAAAGCTCCTGTGAACTTAGGCCTGTTGAAGAACTTCCTACAGCATTTCCTGTGATATACAAGTTCTCACTACCATCATCGCGGTCTTTGCTTACCCCTGGACCTACCATTGAGGCATGAGGCCTGCAGCGAGTCATTCAGAGCCTTTGTGACCTGTCTAGCAAACTGCTCGATGCCCTCGATGTTTCCGACGTTAATGTCTGGTATCCTTGAAAAGTTCCTCCATATGCTTGTGCATGTGTCATTTCCTCATATTCAGTGGAAAAACAGTCATTTGAACCCTTTCCAGTCCACTAAGACAGAAGCTGATATAACGGTGATCTGAAAAGCTATGATTATCCAAAGCTTTGCATCCTCCAATCCTATCAGCCTGTTCCTCAAAAACAAGGGTAACATCATGCACCTCTTGTCTATTTCTGGTGATGAATGTGGGTTCATCGCCCCTATTACAACTTATTAGGTCAGTACTTACAATAAACTCAATAAGTGACTCACGCCTGTCATTGATATCGGTACTACCCCAGATTTGTGGTGCGCATTGACATCACCGCCCACAATCAGATTTTTCCAGCGGTTTTGGTTTTGATCTCCATGTCATGTGTCATGTACGCCAAAGTCAGCCAAATGTGGGAAACGTCCTGTTCCAGGCTACCAACTGAGTAAAACTGCATAAAATCAAGTGTGCTATATGGTGGAGAGCTGTATGTATTGTATTGTGTGTATTTTTTTGCTTCAACAATGAAAATTTCTATCGAATACGTGGTGTTCGTCCACGAAACTTTTTGCAACGGGTACAGTTGAATAGTCTTAATGTTTCATTGTACCTTTCCATACAGTATAAAAATCAAGAAACTGATGAAAATGCCAAAAAATAATTTATTTTGCATTTTTAGCATCTTTCACATGGTGATAAAAATCTCTGTAACATTATGTTAATAAAAACCGCTAAACTGTATATGAATCAAAAACTGACCATCTAGTGTCAAAATGGCATAATTTTTGACATCCTCTATAGCCTTATACCAGGTGAGAACATTAACTGTGCAGTCTTTTTCACTTTTGCATCTTTTTATTTATTTTTTTTTTTTTGTTTGGTAAAATATTGAAGTCATCATACAATGTAAGCTTCTTTTGAAGGTTCAGTATTTCAAAATGTAGCGATTGGACATTTTGTATTTTGGCGATTTATTATTTTGGTGATTTTGAAATAATTTTTGATCCTCACTCACTTTACTCAAAAAACAAAAATAAAAAAAAGACACGTAGCTATTCCATTTGCGGGGGTAAATGACGTGAAATAAAGTAAAGCGACTACTCAAAAGCGCAAAAACTCTATTCGTGCAAAGCTTCATTATGTATACTCCACAAAGACCTGCATACCACGGTGCTGTGGGCACAGACGGAACGGAACGGAATCGGAATTTAAGGCCATCATCTTGCGATTGTAAATTGTGAATGCATGGGAAACATGTTAAGAAAATAGTGGGTGGCGCACCAATTTGGTCACAATAAGAAATTCAAATAACTTTTTTTATCAATGTATTTTATTTATTTATTTTTTATTGTATAGAAAATTCAACTTTATTTTATATAATTTATGTGTTTTGAACATGATAGGTCGTAAATGTCACTCATGTGCGACACCTGATCAGAAAATTATTCATTGCGGCCTGAAAGGTTGAAGTCGGGATCGCCTCAATTATTGTTTTAATGGACTGCTTCAATTCGGTCAAATTCCTTAGTTTCGTTGTGGCTCCGCCAAAGCAAGTCTGGCTATGTGTTCAGTTGCTCCTTCTTGCTGGAACCAAATATTATTGAAACAGACACGTCTACGGCTCAGTTTTGGGGGAAAAATCCTTTAACATTATTAAATAACGGTCCCGTTTTGTGTTTGTGGCACGATTCGTGCGCTACCCTGTGTTCAAATTTTCCTTCCTACTTCATCAATTATGGTTAAATCTGCAATATGATTTCAAGACGTATGGATTGGCATGAGCAGTTTGAATCAGACATTCAACCCTATCGTGAAAATATTATCATTAAATTTCAAATTAATCAAGCACACGGATTCGGAATTATAAACTTAAAAGGAGATTTTTAACAGATCGGGCAGGTTTCAGTACACATTTATATATATTAAAGCCATAACAATTACGTATTACCTCAAGCGACAACAAATATTCAGATGAGTCAGAAATATCGATTCTAAAATATTGATGAAAATGACTGATTTTACCTCTTTCAGCTATAAGCTGGAAAAGACTAGTATATTTTACGGTTTAAGGAAATTTTGTGGATGGGTGTAGCAGGCAGATGTTGTGGGAAAAATATCGCAAATATCATCAGTTGTATTATGCTGGCAAAAAATGATAGAACTATCTAAATTGTATACAAATCCAATGTACCACTTCAAAAACAAAAGTGTAGCGAACAATATAGCAAATACCTTCTGATAGCTTCCAAGTGTAATAACGTAACCTGTGGAACTGTGTAAATTGGGATACATTTAAAGGTATTTGGTTCGAATTTTGAAATTATGCCAATAAAGTTTGCAAGAGGAAACCGTGATAAATTTTCTTCTCTGAACCATGAAAACTGAATACTTCAAATAGTCCATTGCTACTATAGCGACCACGAATGCTCTTTGTTGTCTTACAGTTGCTGCAATATTTTTTTTGACGGTATGTGTCTGTCTGCATAACTTGTTGGTAGCGCCATTAGACGACGTCATCAGGTGGAAACAGCGTCAATTAGATACTCGTACCCAAGACAGTGGTGTGTCGGCGTTCAATTTGCTGAAAAAATATAATGGCTGTTGTTAGTACTGTCCTTGCTACCAATATTGGTAACAGAAGGTGGCTGGCCGATGGTGGATGGTACCCACCACATACACCACCACCACCATCTCATTTTGACACGACATTTATAAAAGGCTCGTGTTGGCAGTAGAACTGTTTCAATTCGCCGGCATTCTTGTGGTAGCAAAAGCGTCGCAAGGACATATCGGTGTTCGTTTTCATTATTCTGTCCTTTACATTCACTACATTCAGGTTGCTACCAAAGCAAAGTTCTTTAGTTCTTAAGTATGTAGTTCAATGGAGTATTTGCGGTAATAATAGATTGGTAGACAAAAGTGAAGAAGATACGAAATAATGAAAGAAAAAATTTAATTAATTTAAGACCAGAATGGAATTAAATGCAAACAAAAATATCGAAAGTGTTAATTCGGAATGTGTTTCAAGAATTGATATTATTCCCGTTGGAGCAACACATAAATGAAAAAAAAATGCCGTTTTTTCCCTTTACTTACTAAATGTTAGTGTTGAGGAAATATGGATAGAACCTACACCTCTCATAATATTTGGACAACGAATAATGGGTTCATTATAGACCAGCGACGACCTAATTCACCGGGTAAGTGTAAAACAGATGATAACAGATGTATTTTTGGCCAAATATTGATATGTTCTGGGGCAAACGCGGTCTCGCAATAGTAACAATAAGAAAGAAGGAATTATAAGTTAAACACAAAAACATTAAACAAAAACGTGTTGTGTGGAAACACAACAAAATTTGCCATTTTTCACGTTTTAGTCTTGTTTTCTTTTCTGAAAAACACAGGTGTAATACAAACAAGAGTTTGGTTAAGGAAAGGTTGTGATTCCGGTAGGAATGCTATGATGCAATCTGACCATATATGTCTTGTGTAAAATAGGTTCATCTTTAGCCAATGAAAAGAGGTTAGTTCCATAGACAAACTTTGGAAGAATATGAATATGCATCGAATGAATGTTTTTAGAAAGAATAACGGAAAATGCTCCCCGGTATATTTCCCATGAATTCCGGAAAATGTTTAAAGTAAAAAATTTTCAAATTTTGATGAAAACTAAAAACTTTTTATTAAGTGACAAGTTGGAAAGAATATGGAATGGGGTTGTCCATTTAGTGTCCGTTCTGGCTAGGCTGTCAGCTGTTAAATACCTGTCATATGAAGTGTTATTTATCTAATGAAAGATTTGCAGTTTACGAATATGGATCCTTTAACACCCGAAGAACACGTACAAATAGTTAAAACTTACTACAAAAGTGGTGATTCAAACGTGGGCTTTCAATCGAACAACATTTTTTTCAGCGATGGAGCTCATTTCTCACTCGGTGGTTACGTCAACAAGCAAAATTGTCACATACGGGTCTTGGAGAACTCAGAAGCGATTTTGGGAAAAGTCATTGCAGCCGAAAAATGTGACTTTTTGGTTCTCATTATGGTCTGGTGTCAGTGGGCCATACCTCAAAAGAACCCACTCCTGGAACCAATCCGTAGGCTGCCATTTGAATGGCATTGTATTTCCTGCATAATGGCAAGCCCCAAGCATTATAATGAAATAAAAGTTTTATAAAAATCATAGTTATGTGAGCGTTTTATTTAACTTTACTTGAAAAGGAAAAAATGGATAACTCAATATATGTTTTTCGAAACTGTTAGTAAATGCGCACACTGTTTCTAATTTTGAAATAAATTCCAATGGTAAATTGGATACTCATAATTTATGGAGTGAACAGAGCACTTATATTTAGTAGTCGTCACTTCTTTGATAGATTATGGTAATGATAATTTTATATCGCTTTTAGATTCATAAAATCGTCCATCCTATCATAGTTCACTAACTTATTAAATAATATTTTTTTTTGGAAAGTTTTTAAATTTTGGCCGAATTTTTTCATTGATTGTTTTGAGAATATCGCTTCTGTTCTATCATAATCATACCATGATTTAATTTTATAGTACATTTTTTTAAGTTTTTGTAAAATTTCTGCCACATAAAGTGTATTTACGTCTTGCTGATTACAAAAGAATTGCCAATATGTTTCGGAAACTTTTTGCACTTTGTATGATTTGTAAACCATTTAATCTGCATTATGCATAAATACTACACCTTCCTTATATCTTCACCCGAAAGAATGAAAGCAAAATTATTTGATACGACGAAAATGTAACGCCCAAAGGTAACGCTTTCCAAGTAAATTGGGTTTTGTGAGCTTGTCTGGTTGGCTAGCAGGTTGAATGGTAGAAACGATGAATCCCATAAATCTAAAAAGAACCTTGTCAAAACTTGGCACAGCCTAATATAGTTCCAAATTATATTCTAGGATTTTAGACTAGTAATAGCGGCCCCTACTTGAATCTCCCATACAAATTACCCGAATTACCGAAATTCTATTTTTTCTTGTAACTCCCAATTCATAAACGGCAGCCTTCTAAAAATTGTCCATTATTTTGATACGTATAAGTTAACCACACTCCGCTCTGTATCTCCCACCCAAATGACACATTTGACCTTAACACATAATTCCTTAGATTTATATATTGCACCAAATTCAGTCGAATTTGTCCGTATTAAGAGTCTGTAAAGGTAGTATCTGAGGATAAAAATTGACTGATTTGCGAAATATAACTTGTTCCACTAACTCCTAACTCGTAGACAGCAGCAACCCACATTTCTTTCATTGAATTGGTTTTTAATTCCAGGTTCTTTGGTTACAAATGCGACTTTGCGACTATTCGCAAAAAAATTGATAAGCTTATTTCTGAGAAAGAAAACGAACTGCATCGCCATACCCACATACAAATTGACTGACTTTCTAAAAATATATGCTCATCCTGTAAGCCCTGATTCTTAGTCTGCAGTAACATAAATTTTTGCCAATGAAATTCAATGCTAAAATGTAAAATGTCCCTGCCCTTTCTGTAGACGCCCTTACCAAGTAATTAATTTAACTCATATATTTCTACATTCAATATATTTAGTAAGCAGAACAGCATTAATTTAATTTATTTTAACACTAAGGGTGAAAAATGTTTCTAAGGGAGAGACGATAAGATAGAACAATTAAGTTCAGTAGATTTTAATTTTGCTTCTTTTGTTGCGCATTCTCAGCGTCTGCGGATAAAAATCTGGTTATTTGCCACGCCCCATCTGTCACTGCGCGCACTTTTGCACCAATATGAATGGGCAATGGGTGAATGGGAATGGGTGAAATTTCTGTGCCGATTTTATTTCTGCATTTGTACAAAATGTCCACTTGGTTCTCAAAAATGCGAATTACAGTGCAATATATTGCTTAAGAAGACGATTTAGTAATTTTCTAAACTACCAAAATAAATTTTTCTAAATTATATTAAAAAAAAAAAAATTATTTACTGTAAATTTCATAAATTTCGTAATTTTTCTATTAAAAAAGGCGGACATCTTTCCGAAAAACCAAACAAACTGTTTGAATTCATCGTGATCTCGGGTGGTAACAAAGTGATTACAATATTTACATTTCAATCATTTTTGTAAAATCATGTCGAGCGGTAGCTATATGAAAGCTCAAATATATCGTCCATTAAAAAGGAACCAAAGCATGATAATGGGTTGACCTTTAGTCAGTTTGTCCAACTTTTTGATTATAAAATTCAGCTGTAAAATTATTATATTGAAAAATATTCGAAGGAAGTTTTTAATTTCTAATTCCTAATTCTTATATTGTCCTAAAACTTAAAAAATTATTGAATGAATCTGCTTTCTTCTCAATACCTATTCAATAAAATAACCTATCCAAGGAACAAAGGCAACTATGGAAATAATTAGCCTTAAATTTACTACTGGGTTTTAACTGAATATATACGAAGGAACAGTAAAGGTTCCATTTTGACTAATATTGAAAATAAATCTGATAAATAACTAATGTTAACCACATTTATCATGTCAAATTTGTAGTTTTCTGCGGTATATTTGTTTCTTTTTTATTCGCAAAATTTCTTCAGAAACTCGGATAAAATTCAATGCAAATGAGGAAATTAAACAAGTCAAATTTCCCGGAATGCACTCTCTATATAGCTATCATCGCTTTTTTATGTCCATTACTATAGTTTATATCGTATGTGTGAATTATAAATATTCGGACTTGATGTATTTATGGATGTGATTGCCGTTAAAAAAATGATAGGTGACCAATTTCGTCTTAACCCGTCTACAGGAAAATAGGAAAAACACATTCCTACCAATATAGCTTTGTGTGAAACCCTTTCGGGCGTGATCATGGGCTGAAAAAATCCCACTTTCAGAGAAATACGCTTTAAGTCGATACACCTTTGAACACTGGCGGTCGAAGTATTTCCATTAAGAAAACACTTACCCATTTAACCTATATTGTACCATTCGCTGATTAACTACAAGCTAATACGGCCATAGATAACAAAAGGGCCGTCCCAATGAAGCGGTCCATCTCTGGGCATGATTATTGAAAAATACTAAAAATACGAGTTTGCACTAGAAAACGGGTAACATTGATGATGATAAATCGACTGCGATATCATGGTTTGCCACAATGTCACAATTAGGTACAGAAAGAGAAAATCTCGCTCATGTAAGGGCTAAAGCTAACTATCCAAAAATTAATAATTTTTTTGAACATTTCCAATACCTACATATAAATTTATAAGAGATCACATCATTTGTGGCCGTAAGTATTGAATAATACCATAAATGCGATTTTATACTGGAAAACCAAAATGCATTTTGTGAGAAAAGGACCAGGAATCGTATTTACGGTATGCCTCTTTCAAAATAATACATTTATGCCAACAAATAATCCAATCATCAAAACATTTTTCAAAAGCGTTTTCGGGAGAAACCTTCAGTTTTTGCCATAAGTTCTCTTTTATAGCTTCAGTCGACTGAAAACGGTTGTCTTAAAATAGTAACTTGAGTTGTAGAGGGGAAAAACAATCCAAGACATATCAGGTGAGTATGGTGGTTGTTCGATGACAGTTGCTGACTTTTTGACCAGAAATTCGTTCACAACGATAGACTTATGGTATGGTATGGGTTATCGTGGTATAAAATTGTCCTTCTTCGACGAATTTGCTATCTGCAAGAATTTTTAAATAACACATCCGAGATAATAAAAGAAACTAGTCAACGTTGCCGATTTCGACATGATTTTTTTTTTTAGTTTTGGCCCAGTTGGAAGATACCATTTTGAAAGTCGTTAACTGGTTTGCATGCCAAACTCGAAAACCCAAGTTACAATGCGTTTTATGAATATGGCGTCGGGAATGATCAGGATCGCCAACGCGTTGTGTACCCGATTAAAAATAGTACGAATGTATTCGTGATACACAGAATGTTCAGCGAATATCTTCCAAACTTAAACGCTGGTCTTCGGTCAGCATTTCCTTCACTTTTACGATGTTATCTTGGTTTGAAGACATTGATGGCGACCAACGCGTGGTAAATCTTCCGCTACTATTCAACCGGTTTTGAATGCACGGTATCACTTCTGTGAACTTGTTTTTGATGAGGTTAATTTACCGTATACCTTCTGCAATTTTTTCAGTAATTCAATACACTAAATTCCATCTGCGATACAAAATTTGAGAATAATTCTTTATTTCATCTTTATCCATTATAAAAACCGTAAAACAAACTTCAGACAAGCTGGCTGCATACAAATTAAATGACATTTGCACCAACTTAGCGAAATGTAGTTTACTTTACTGTCGATCACCATTCGTGTAATATTTTGCACTTCTTTCAATAATAATTCAATTCAGTTCAATTCAAACAACTCAATCCATATTTAAAGCATTATATCTTTGCCAATCTATCACGTATGTTAAAATAATAATTGAATATTTTAAATATGCTGATTATGACACTGCTTTCCGAGATTTAGGATTGCATAATTATTATTTCCGGTGAACTAGAAAATTTCTATGAACCCACCGACCTGGTTAAGATCTTTCTCGAAAATATATTTGGTTTTTCTCACGTTGTTGGACGTAGTAATGCCAGCAGTTGAGATACGATATGTCCCTTTAATCAAGTAAAATGTAAATTTGTGGTGGGTTGCTAATCAGGTGGCGATCTAACTTATATACGCCCTTTTCTTTGTTCGCGTAAAGCCAGAGGCCATTTTTGACGCTCAGAATTAAAGCACAATACAAGAAACGAAATTATAATGTAACGAAGCATTCCAATTAGAAATTATACAGAACATGGTTGTTTTCCAAATAAGTTAACTTATATTGAAGGTAGCAAATAGATAGTCTGCGAAAATTGTACTGAATTTGGATACACTACATACAATATACAATATAAGAGTTGTGCATTTTATTCTATATATGATAATCTCGAAATGGCTAAGTTATTCGGACAATTTTGCAAGCATTACAAAAAAAGTTAGCAGATAAAGTTTTAAGCTGTTGTAGCCTACTAACAAGAACATAGATTGAATTTCTGTAAATCGGACAGTTTCTGGGTGAGGAATTGCAAGGGATAAGTACCAAATTTGGAGGAATTGAGCGCAATTGAATAAAAGTATGAACCGAATAATAGATGGGTTAAATCAGTCACTAGTCGTTGTGAAGCAACAAAATAAATATAATTTCAGATTGCTTCAGTCTGTACCCAAGAATTGTCAATCAAATATTGCATTTGATTAAATTGGTCAATTTGTATGGAAGATACAAGAAGGAACGTGACGCTAGATTTGTGCCAAATTTTACTGCATTTTACTGAATTTAATATAATTAACCTAAGAATATGTGAGATAAATTAGTTATCTGTTTATAAGGAATATAATGGGCAAAAATTTGGAACTAGCAGAAAGGTCGATGTAATATCTATAGTTATTGTGTTTTTTTGTAACCTGCTAATCAGATGTTACTGAATTGTTTTAAAAGATCATAAAGTACTCGCTCTCCTTCCTGCCGTTTTAAAATGTATATATTTTTTGTCCACTTTGACTTTTGTGGTTTTTAAAGGTTAAATTCTTCCAAATATGAAGATAGACTGATATGGACTCTTTACTAATTAATGACTGATTTCGAATATTTATGTGAGAAATTTTCCGGAAACCTGTTAATTTGAATATATTAAGTTCATATGCTAATTCTAAGAATCCAATTTCAAAATTAATGTCGACTTAGGTAATAAATTATACTTTTTCAGTATTCTACACCCATCTGCCACTATTTGTACTCGTACATTCAATCCACATGGAGGCATATGTCCGCTGAATAATATTCAACTAATTTTATTTTTTGTCAATTTCAATTGATATTTTCAGCACTATTTTTTTTTATTAAGATCTGAAGCCAACCACATGAAATCACAAGACTGTTTGTTGGTTAAAGTTTATAGAAGTTTTAGGTGGATATTGTTGAACACAAAGAGGTATTTTGACGCCAACATAAAAATAATCCGCATAAATGCATTTCTTAACCAAATTGTTAGGTTTTTTGTTATATTATTTAGAAGAAAGGATTTGCAGTTAAAAAAAATGTGCTGTTAGTTCTTCGACGAAAAATATTTATGGTGGATAATCAGAAACTTGTCAACGATCAATATCTCTGATAATTCTGACAAATAATTCTGAAAAAAGTGAAATTTTTAGAATAAGAAGAAAATTATTCGAAACATTCTTGCCTTAACTTAGAAGAAAATTATTGAATTGTTGCCTGAACCAAATTTTTTAAGGGGAAAGGAAAAATACTTTTCAAATTGGTTGAAGAAGTAAAAAAAGAAGTGAAAACTTAGTAATGTCTTTTAAATTTTCATAATACTTTTTTTTAGATTTTTTTTTTACAAGAAGAAGGAGAAATTCAAAAATTGTCAAAGTTCTGTGAGTTGAAAACAAAAAGAAAATGATGTTTTATTTACTTTCCTGATAATTTGACACATCATTTTTGATGAAAAAGATAAATGGAGTGACATGTTTTTAAACAAATATATATAAAACATGTGTGTGTCCAAAACCAACCTTTTGGAAGGATAAGCATTCAAACTACCTATATAACTGCTGAACTAAGAAAAAATATCTATTTTTAATTCTTCTTTAAGTGAAAATATTAGCTTGATTAAATTTTTTTATTTTACCATTTGCCTCCGCGTTATTTTGCAAATTATAGAATAACGTAGATTTTACATATACGATATTTATACTTTATATTAATTATTAAAATCTAAAAAGAAAATGGTACTTTGTTCACCAATTGCTTTCAAAATCAACAGAAACCAGCACAGAAATTTCAGTCCGATGAACTGACTAACAAATGTCTTCACTCAAAGTCCTTTTGCTTGGGTAGTGCAAAAATTAGTTTTAATGCTCGGAAGTTATATGCAATACTGTAATTAGTATAACTGAATGAAAAATACGAATCCAGGAACATAATTTAATCTGTTTATTTTTATAGAGAACACAGGGTATTATTATTTAAAGATGTTAAAGGAGTTTTTTTTACCCACAACCGCGCCGAAGAAGTATCTGTTTAAACAGTATTTGGTTCCAGCAAGGTGGAACAACTGCAAACACATAGCCAGACCAGCTATGGCGGAACTCTAACGAAAATTTCGAAAATTTAATTTCCAGAAACTCCACTTTGATCTGACTTTTTGTTACGGGGTTATGTCAAACAAGAAGTATACAAAACGAAACGAAGCCGTCCACTAAAACAATAATTGCGGCGATCCCGACTAATACCTTTCAGTCCGCAATGAATAATTTTCTGATCAGGTGTCGCATATGAGTGAATGAACATGGAGGTCATTTACGGTCTATCATCTCCAAAACCAATAAATTATATAAAATAAAATTGAATTTTCTATACTATAAAAAAATAAAAAAAAATAAGTGAAATACATTGATTAAAAAAAATTATTCGAAAATATTACTGTAGCACAATTGGCGACATCCTGTGCAAGAAACGGCGCACATTTTACCAAGCATTACCTTAAATGCTATTGACAAAAGATTGAAGTTAACATAGCTTACACAGGGCTTACAGGCGTAAAACTAAGTTCCGCTAAATCGGTCAATTTTTTTGTTGGGAAGTACCCGAATGATTAGTTTTGAAACTAAATTTATCAAACCTATGTCAAATTTTGTTGAATTCGATGATATAGGTTAAAAGATATAAAGCTAAGAATATGTGGGATAAATCGATTATATGTTAAAGGTACCAAAATCCGCTTGGTTACGTCGCCTTGGTTTGTTTTTACAGATAATATAAATCAATGTGATGAATAAGAAATTAGGCTGCAGCAGTCTACGAATCAGGAGTTATAGAAAAAAAAATAATTTCAGAAAATCGATCAAATACATGGGAAGTACGAGAAAGGCGAGACAATGCTGTTCGTTTCCGTCCTGGAACTCTACCTTAGCAAATTCTTATCAAATTTTACACAAAACAACAAACGTTAGATCGGCCATTTGAATGGGAATTACCAGAAAGTTGGTCGACTTTATGAAATTTGATCACGAATTGTAGGCCAAAACAATGGACGTAAATATATGCCGCTGCAGTCTGTTTGTTAGTAGGTATGACAATAAAATTACATTATGAAAGGCTGCAAATTTGTACGACAGGTACTAGAAGATGTGGGCCGATATATAATCACCGATTACGCTCTGGCAAAATACTACCTCATGCCACGTTTTATGAACTTTCGCAAACTTTTATGGCAATTATCGTGCCTATCAGCCAGCCAGGCAGACGGATCGCTCAATTGACTTAAAAATCATGAAACGTATTGGGCCAAAAGGTACCTGATACTTTAAAAGATTCCTTTTGACTATTACATTTTTGGCGTTACAAATGCCTCATACATTCATTGTTCCGGGAGAACGTACAAATTTACGTTGTTACTCATCAAGACAATGCAATATATCGTAAGCCAAAGGTTACATTCGCAACATTTCAGGAAGTGAAGTTAGAGTTGCTGACCTATTCATCATATTCTTCAGATCTCCAGATTTGGCCGTTAGAGACTACTATCTGCTTGGAGATCTCAACGCTTTGGTAATAGAGATATGGATAATTCCATGTAAAGCAAATATTCCAGAAGGATTGAACTAATTACATCCTTTATTAAGGAGTCTACGATGCTGAATAAAGCTGCAATTTTCAAAAAAAGTAAAATGTTTTTTTCTTTATTAATCTCTACCAACGTATAGCAAAGTAATAAGAAATAATAATGTTTCAATATACATAATTATTACTTATTACTGCTTCCTCTTATTATAATTTTTGTAATTTAGTTTTCTTTGCACTAATCGATTTACTTTTATTCTTGAAGGAAATCTAGTCTTAAATTACACTTTCAAGAAACGTGACGTCTGTTATTAGTCACTCGTTTTTTGAGTTTGAATTAAATTGTTATTTAGTAACTATTAACATTAGCCTAACCATAAATTTTCCAAATGTAGCCTACATAGGCTACAAGATTTTCATTTGTTGAACATTCTAAGGCGGAAGTTTTTCCACCACCTGCACAACTATTCTTAATGTAGTCTAATTGTTGTCATTTTTTTTTATTCTCATTATTAATAACTATTTGTAGTAACTGTGTTATTCATACGAAATTGCATTATGAAATTTTAATATATTTGCTTACATGTAAGATATTTGAAAGCACGCAACTGGAAACGTTAACAAAGTCCAATGAACCTTAATGAATGGCAATCTATTTTTTTACTACATTAAACGTGAGTTAAATTGACATGATAAAGTTTTAAACTAAAAATTAAATGCAACACACGGTTTCACACAAACTGATATAAAATATTTGTATTAATTGAGAATAGCAATGGTCACATAAATATTAAAACACGCACTAATTAACTAAGTTTAATACATCATGACATCCGAGTTTAAATGGGTACAGCTTGGAAATAACTTCTAATGTACAATTTAGATAATAGAAATTCATGGCCTTTAAAAACTAGAGACTATATCTGTAATGATGGCTATTGGACGTGATAACGGTCGTAAATCTCTACGATACTTCTTGAAGCTGGCCACAGCATAATGTCGACTCACTCCTGTTGGTGCCTCCCATAAAAATGGCTGATTTAACCCATATGCTCTAAACCCTGCGTTTGACAAAGTAATTTGTGGGAATAAAGAGGAACAGAATGGCAGCATTTTTTTCAATTTTGGTGCGCGTTAAACTAGTGTGTGAGAATGAAAATAGACAGCATTATTAGATCCCATCATCAATCGCACTTAAATCAGTGCAATGTACCACGCTGTCGACTTAGTTCTCTCTCAAAACTTCTAACCAAACCCTTTTAGTTCTACTTCCTTTCTGGCGCATAGATTCGAATTTTTTTTTTATAAGAAACAACCGGTTTATTACGCCTTTTTCGGCACCCCTCCTTACACCTTCACCCAAAACACTATAATAATAAATATAATAATAAATAAGTGTAAATAATGGTATTAATATAAATAAAATAAATAATATAAATAATAAATAATATAATATTATAAAAATAATAATAATAAAATAATTTAGAACAAATGTGTTTCACGATTTTCAAATCGACTGGGCGATGTCCGTTTGCCTTACTAACTGGTAGGTATGATAGTTAAATTAGACCTTTATGAAAGTTCTTCAAATTTGAAAAAGACTAATATTTTGTCTGTCCTTCTGTTGCTTTCTACACAAAACGGATCAATTTTCCGTAATTAATTTTTTCCCCTTTAACTCACAATTTGAAGACTGCAGCCATCTAACTTTTTGCCCTCTCAGACTTCTGCATTAAAGCAAGAGGACGCTGATCGGTGGTATATAAATCATTTCGTCTAACTGAAGTTTGTGTACTGGTTCTATTACCAATCCCTTTCCATCGCCAGTAGGTTTTACATTCAAACATTTTTGAAACTGATCATTTTGCCCGCTGGCTTGACGAAAACCTGTTTCGGTATTCGCCAAAGGAGCGTATTCGATCGCCTTCACTTGTTTATCAACACAGGTCCCGCCCATAACGACGAATGTAATCAATCAAACGTAAAGAATGGTGGACATTTATCGTATTTCCAAAAAAAAAAAAAAACATTGTAATTTCTAGATCGCATATTTTTTGTGTTCGGTGTCGTATATGAAAACCTCGTTCAGATGATGTCTGCACACAAAAACTTATTTCGGTGAATTAAATCTCAAAGGACATTTCCAAAAAGTAGCAACCGTAACCATGGCCATTGTAGGTTTCGTAGTAATTTTCTGAAGTATTGACATATTTCTGTCCCACCACTCTTGGATAAACAGTAGCTTTTACACGAATAGATAAAACTTGAAATACTCCAAGTAAAATAGTCGCAATTTTTGAGAAAGAAATTACTTTCATTCAATTCTCAATAAAATCAAGTAATTATTAGATTCATTGGTTCACCGGTTCACATGTCAAAATTGTAAACCCATTTTTTATCTCTAATTATAGTGCGGATTCTGAAAGTGGGCCAAAATTGACTTGTTTTATATCTCTATCTATCTAACTTAAATGACGATTTTTAACCATAATTTTCTTCACTTTATTGCTGTTGAAAACGTTGATTGCCGACCGAAGCGAGTGTAAATCTTCCACATCCCGATCGTTTTTGACTTTGTCCATTAGTTTAGTTTCCTCCATCGAATAAAAGACATGTAGTATAGAAGAGAGAAATCCATTTATCCAATATTTATATTTATATTTATTCATATATATATTTATATTTATCCAATAGATGAATTTCGTAACCTGCAACTTGCTTTGTGTAAGTTTGATCGGATTACGGTAGATGACATTAGAAAGATAAAATTTGTTACTCAAAAAACTATTAATTTTTTTGGAATTGCTTAGTTCAGTCAAATGTAGACACCAGCAGAGAGAAAATACAGTTTTTCCTTCCGTAAGAGAAGAACTCAAGTCGGACGTCTGAAAATGTGTATGCTGTTCATACAATTGATACCGTAACAGTCAACATGCGCAATTTTGGGTTCGTCGATTCCACTCCAGTAATTTCGATGTCAAAAATGCATCAACTGAACCGTCTGAAGGAAGCAAGCGTCCGGAAGCGACCAGCTTTGGCCAAGGAACTTAGTTGGGTAGTTCTTGTGAATAAATAAAGCGAATGTGAATGCCAAGCGAAAACTTAAAGTTACGGAATCAATTCGAAATTTGTATCTGACTTTCAATGAATTTAAGTCATTGTTCTGCTTCAAGATTATGGTATTTATTGTACCAAGTTTCAATTTTGTTTATATCCCAATTAATAAATTCCTACTTTTTTCATCAGCGGGCGGAGAATATCCTTCCCTCCTGCTCAGCACATAATTCAAACTGCTGAGAAAAAAAAACATGGTTTTTGCACCATAATTTTAATTATGTAATGGGATTTGCACCTTTCATATATATTCCGAAAATTTTTGGGCCGGGAACCAATACATTTACATAATTAATTTTTCATTCTCACATCATAAAAATTATACGGTGATTGCACTCCATCCTTTAAGCAAAGCGTCAGCTAAATGAATGAATACAGTTTCAACATTATCCGCCAAATGTTAGAGATTACGTACCTAAAATGACGTTTTTTACGTATTTTTAATTACGAAGTTGTATCAAAGCATGGAAGCATCGCCATATGAATTGTAAAGGGTTTAAGAAGTGTTAAAATATATTTTTTTTTTTTTTTTGGATGACTAATTTTTTTATTGATTTTCAGTAGATGAAATATAAATGAGATTCAAATAAACGTTGCTAAATTATTGCCACAAGCGAAATTTTGGAATTAAATGTTTTCGAATATTCGCCTACAGAGGGTCGTTAATTGCATTTTTAACTAGTTTAAACTGCACGTATGTACTTATCTACATCACCCGAATTGACCTATAATAAGCAGGGTATAGGTATGTCCATCGTAAGGTCCATAGTCTTTGAAAGCGTCTATAGCTCCCATTGACCCAGCTCACTCAAATACCGTATTATCAAAGCAATATGTATGCACAGTAATTTATTTATGATAATCCAAGCAAACCTTTATCGTATCTAAAGCAATTTTCTCAGGTCATTGTCTAAGGTTGGAAATGAACAAACTATCCAATTTTGCAGAACTAACTTTAAACTTTTAATTTTGAATTGGTACGCTGGATTATGAGAAATATGTTATACTTTCAGCCAGAGAAATCGAGGAATGTATCATTTGATAGGCCAAAAGTGCAATGATCGCAGGACTTTTTAAGTCGATTGAGTGACGCCCGTTTTCCTGGCTAAAACTGTGCGTATTCCAAAATTCAATTTTTCTTTGTAATTCGTACCTAGTACATTGCAGCGACTCAGTTTTTTGCTCATTGTGCTGGTTTGCAATGCGCCCAAAAATCTAAAAATTCTGGTACTATCAATACGAAAATTCGATTAAACTCCTACGTTGCTTGGTTTATATCTTTTATGTATTTAGTTTCATTACAATTTTGCAAATTTGGTACGCATTGAACCTTTGTCACAATAAGTTGGAAGAATGGAAATGAGCTGAATTGCCGCACCCATACAAATTTTTGCAATTTCCGAATTTTAATCTTTGTTCTGTAATTTCTAATTAGTAATTCTTTGTAGAATTTGAGTAAAATCGACTAAGTAACCAAACCTCCTTTTATACTTTTCATACAAATTACTGATTACACACAAATATTCCCAACTTCATATCTTTCTTACAATTGTACTGGATTTAGTAAAATTTGGCAGACGTCATGCAGTTTTTGAACTAACTCTGAGTAAGACAATGAGGAATATTGTAAAACTGGGTAAAGTCGAGCAAGTAGCGGCACCACTTCTGCTACCACCTATATAAAGTACTTAATTTAACCTATAATATATATTCCGAGACTCATATCAGCCATTCAATTACACTATGCAAATCAATTCATTATACTGAAATTTCTGTACCGGTTACTTTTAACACGTGTACAAATTAAAAGAAAAAAATGGGATATTTGATCGAAATATTAGTTCCTTTATACCTTTTCATTGTTGTTTTGCTCTATGAATATCCATAATGTATTTTGGATATCTTCATTACCAATCCTGAGCTAGACATATTCTATATAACCTCATAAAATCGTGACTCTGACCAAAATATCGGTTATGTTTCAGTTTATTTTATTAAACATATCTTTTTCCTTTGCGGAGTATAATATAACTATTTTGTTTTTGAGAAGTTCCTTTCAATTCGTTGTTAGTAACGGAACAATGTAGGGATAATCATAAAGCATAAAGAACTGAACTTTTTTATCTTCTATATAAGCTGACTTCCCCAAATTGACTGAAACTTGGAATATCTTCATCATAATAATATTTATAATTTTTAGCATCACAAGATTAAAATTCCAGCAAATATTTTTAGTAAGAAGTAAGTATGAAAGGACTGAAAGGAAATGTATTTCGACTCTCGAATTGGAAATAACAAGTTGAAATTCGTATAATGTAAAATTTTTTGTATAACGTATTTACATTTTCAGATAATGTAACATTTTGAGCTAAGAATGATGAGTTCTTTAATTTTCATTATTCTATGTTCACCGGTTACTGCGGCCAGTGATTACGTTTTGATTTATTTTCGCCTAATTTTACCCCTTGTCACACATTCAGCTATCAGTAGGAATATGAACAAGAATTTTCGTGATTCTATCTTTAGCCGTTGAAGATGGCGATCGTACCAGATTTGACCTCTTTTACCTCTAAAAGCACGAATTTCGAAAAACCACTGCTTAAGGGCTTCAATGCCTACACTGAAAGAACTATAGGGATACGAATTTCCCTGATTTTAGCTCTAGCCGTTTGAGCCGAGCGAGGAAATCATATCTGACCTTTTTTACATTGTTTTTGGCCCTAAAGGTACGTCTTTCGAAAACCCCTTCTCACAGCGTGTTTGCACCGGAAGGAGAGTATGTATGTACACCAATTTCAATGATGATTCGCCTATTCTTTTGAGCTAGGCGATAATACCGGAGTTGTGAACGTTTACCAAATTTGTGTTCCAAAAAGTACGTGTTTTGAAAAATCCCTTCTTATCGTACTCTATACGAGGAACGCATACCCTAATTGTCGTCGTCTTAGCTTTGGTCGTACTTCCTGAGCAATGAACACTCAGTCAGTCAGTCAGTCAATAATGCAATAATTTTGTTTATATAGATATGGATTTTATAAGTCAAAGAAAAATACAATTATTGAAAATGAGCAAAACAAAGAAGCTATGTCGCCATTTGACCATTGCCGTTCATTGTAACATGTAAGTACCTAATATAATGCGGCAAAAAAAAAAATGAAAATGATAATAAAATCCATTCCTTTATTCCTTTTTGGCCAGAAAATAATTAAAAATGGAATTTACCTTTCGTGTGTAGTAACACTGGTTAAAACTCACAACCGATGGCATCGGAATTTGCATAAAAAGTCACTCTATAGCAAGAAAGCCTTTGCTGTATCGACCGCCACACAGATAATGACATTTTAAAGAGATTCTGAACGACCCCATTGCTAGTAGATGCTAATTGATCTATCCATTGTAAATTTTGAATTTTGGCGCCAAATGTGCTGAAAACTTTTTAGAAATAATGCCGCTGCTTTCGTGATTTGTGCTTTCTTGGGCAATGAAAAATGTTGGCCTCGCAAAATGTTTACAGGCCAGAATAGTAAAAATTTATTAGACCACTGCAGTGGTATGAAAGTTTTGGCGCTGAAATTTTCAGCCAATTTTTTTTTTTGAGTGTTACATATTTAACATAAATTTATTTTTAGAATGTTGTTGTTTCATGTCGGAGAAATCATTCATTTTTGTTTTAGTTCTCATGATAATTGATGTTTCATTAACTATTATGCATAGAAAATAGGAGTAGAGAATATATTTCCCATAGACTATCGAAATAAAAGAAAATTTCTTTTGAACTACTTATTTGCCCTACCTCGGTGCGGAATAATCTGCTTCAAACGGATGTTTAGATTTTCTTATTTCTACGAAACCTGAAAATTCTGTCAAACAAAAATACGAGATAAGTCTCAAAATAGTTTGATTTGTTTTCAAATTTTACAATTTTCTGATGTTCCTTATGTAATGTAAGTACTTGTTATTATTATACTTTATTTTAATGACGTTCAAAACCGTCTATGTTTCAAAATATACAGCTTTGATAACAAAAATATAAGTCAGTGTTGTGAAAACGATATTAAAATTCATATGTGAAGTCTTATAAAATGTTTTCTTGTTGGAAATAATACACAGCTTAAATATCTTGTGTGAGACAAGAATGTGTGTTCCACTCTCAGTTGTTGAAGAATGTGTTGAATATGTGGTTGGGAAGAAGTGGTTACCCTTTTAGATCTAAAATGCGATTTTCCTCATTGATATGGAAAATGATTTTATTGGAAATTCCTCATTTGTAGGTCCACATGGACAATACTGCTATTTGGTTTAAAGAATACACAGGCCCATCTCCATAATGTGCAAATGTTGTTTAGAGATTTGATAGATTCTCATAAGTTTGTAGTTAGTACAGTCGATATTCTTATAACATCGGCAGACTTAGAATCGCATCTCCAGATTATGCGGGAGGTGCTTGGTAAAGCATAAGAAAATTGATTAACGTCTTGGCTGGGAAACCGTAAATTAGGCTATAAAAGTTCGGAATATTTGCTTGTACAAACTACACAATTGGATAAAACGTTTCCGGTTGCAACTAATCTGAAAGAGTTACAAACATATACTTGGGTTGAATCTGGGAAAGAAAACAAAATAGATTTTTTCAGAAGAGTGTTTAACAGTATTCAATGAACTTAAGAAAAGTTTAATAAAAATTTCATAACAAAATGTAATCCAAAAAGAGATATAGAACTACTCTGGATGCAAGTACGCATGGGTTCAGAGCTATATTAGTGCAACGCCAAGATGCCAACATATATTTCTTGAATTGGAAATATAATATATGTTCGTTGCTGCTTTCGTATGCATTTACAGGGTATATATTAGACTATGGAGTTAAAAAGTTTGGCACTGTGGAACGTATTTCCACATCAATGTCAACTTTATAAATCCCTCCAAACGTACGAAGTTGCTCTATTTGTACTAAAATTACTTATTCTTGAAAATGTTTTGATATTTCAGAGAGAACACATATTTATATAATGGGTGCAAAGACAAACATATTTTCAGAATAGTGTTGCTTATCATAGCTTTAATTCCAGAATGTTATTACTTACAAACCAAGTGAAAAGGAGATAACAATAGACTATATAATTGGAGTGAGAAGAACAAACATAGTTTACTGTCGTAAACGAAATTCTGGAAAAGTCCTATTTACAGATAAAGAGGGAAAGAGGTTACATATGTCATGCTTGAATGTTCTGGGAGCGGTTTTGATGATCTTTCTAGAATATACACTTATAGAAATTACACTCATATACTACAAAAGTTATGATTATTCCATTGAGCACTGAAACGATTCTTCAATGACACAAGTTGATGAATTAAGCCGTTGTATTGACAAAACAAAAAATGGTATAAAATGTAAGCCAACTGAACAAAAAATGCGACGTTGTTGTCGACGCTGTAGTTTCAAACGATTTGGATACCCAGATTCAGTTAACATGGGGAACTAAATACTGCACAATTTAGAGGGAGAACAAGTTAATGGGGATGCATTTATTGATGGTTTAGTGTTTCATAAACATTAATTGGAAAGATTATTGCTATATAGTCCATAAGTAATGAAGGAAAATGCAATAAGATTGATTTATGAAAAATTTGGGTATCTTGATGTAGAAAAATATTATTATCACATACGATTTAATTATTGTTTCTAGACACAAAGAACTTACTTCATATATCAAGAACTGTATAAAATTTGTATTTATTCGACCCCAGCACAAAGTGATCAAAATTTGTATAATATATTGAAGATATTTGACACGATTCATATTGATCACTTTGGGCCATAGTTGGTGCATTTACAAAATATTTACAAGTAAAACTATTGGATAATTTTATTTATAATCACATGGCAACCCTTTTGTATACTTTGGACCTGCTGTCATACACTTGATTCTTTTAACCTTTCTTCTTTTTCTGAACTCCACACGGCACACAACGTATACTAAGTACATACATTGAATTAAAAAAAAACCAACACGTGTTTTTTTTATTAAAAAAAAAAAAAACAAAACAAGCTATTTTGTGTTTTAGGAAAGTATTTTAATAATTTTAGTAACAATTTCGGACAGAGGGTCATGTTTTACCTCACATGAGTTTTCTGAATTCTTCTTAAATTATAGTGTAGACCATATAAAAGTAGATGTCGCTTCACCTCAAGCAAATTGACATATACATAGAACGTGTGAACAGGGTAATAAAAGAATGTTAAACAATTTAAGTAATCCTATAGAACATTCGGATTGGTCTCCGAAGTTCACTCAAGTTGAAAATGCAATCTATAATACTGTTCATTATTCAAAAAAGAACACTTCAGGATTACTTTTTGAAGTTAACCAGAGATGTGTAATTATTGAAGAATAGTTGCAATAGATAAAGGAAAAGACCGCGACTTAAGGCGTTGAATGCTCTTCGACGGTATTCAAATTACAATGATATTTATTTTTATAAAGATCACGTTCCTGCAGAATACAGTTCGATTTCGCGGACCTTATCTTACCGAATAGCCTTTGTATAATTAAAAACATTGACAATTGTTAATTAAGTTAAATTCCTCATAAGAAAATACAGCTTCTAGTACTAAAAGGCTACTAAAATGGCTGACACCAACATAATTTGGTTTTTATTAATCGCCGTACAGCTTGGATTTCACTTAATATTAAGATACTTTGTCATTTATTTTGGTCAATCAATTTGTAAGGTTCGACGAACTGTAATTTTCGTACTTTCTGTTATTATACTTTATTCTGATGCTGTTTAAAACAATCTATGTTTCGGTTTCGAAAGTAAAGCTAAGTAAGACACACATAAAGCTATGACTTTGATGAAATTTGTATTTCATTATAATGTCATTTAAATGACCACCTCTGGATTGGCTGGACCAGTGGATCCTTTCGAGGTAGTTTTCGACCACATTTTTCGCACATATGTTGGTTTTCAAATGCCAACATTTGGGAATTATCCGGGTAAATACGCACTTTAACTCACAAAAAAAAAAAAAAAAAAAAAAAACTAACGGCGATGATAATCTTAGTGACCAATTGGCATTGCCAAATCGTTGCCAAAATCGGTAGTGTTGTGTGGCTGGTGGCACTGTCTTGTTGAAACAACATATCGTCCAGTTCATAATCTTTAATTGCAACCCTAAAAAGTGGGTTTTCATACGGCCATAGTGGTCTGAAATGAAATTCAGATTATCCGCCACATTTTTGCTAATGGAGGCGAGATTTCAGCATACTTTGGGTCGATTATGAAGACCACAATTACTTCGTAATGCAAAAAAAAATTAATGTGCCCGCGTTTGAATCACTGCTTTTGTAGCAAGTTTCAACTATTTTTACGCGTTCTTCGGTTGTTAAACTATCCATATTCGTAAATGGCACAGCTGACAGCCTCACCAGACCGGCGGTTGTGAAACCACCAAATAGATAACCCTGTATAAATTTATGCTTGTCTCAAATCCCTGTAGATTAAATTGGGAATATTGGGAAGAATGAAGATATCAAGTTTTCTCCCCAATTCATTCAGTTAACCCTCTTCATTTTTTAGAATAATATTTCTTTCCAATTCCCTGCAAACAAGTCAATTAGCATCCGTTATTCATGGAGATTAATATGGCAAACTGCATTTTTTTAACATCTGATTTGGTGTAGAAAAGTTTAATAGGCAATCCCCTTATTGAGTGCAATAAACTTATATTTTAAACCAATAATTTATTGCTGATGGATACGGCATTATGGAGAGACACATTTTACGTACCGGATGGTAGGTGCTTCTTTACTATTCGTAATATTTTGATAGAAGCTCAATTCATCTCCAACAGGTCAAGCCGCATCAATTTACAGCTTGACGAGAACCTTCAGTAGGTATAGAAATAAAAGCTCAACTTGCGGAAATAATAACGACCCATTTCTTTAAGACCGAATGTCGTTATAGCCAAAGCTATGTATATGTATGTATGTATATGTACTTCTGCCCCAACCCAGCGGTTGAGGCCTTTTATGACTTATGAGTTATGCACGAACATAAAGGGTGCTGCATGGTTCCCACAGAAATCCTGTCCCCAACTCTATCACAGTATTCGTATTACTGGATTTTATTTAAATTTAAATCAATTAATAATAACTGTTGAAAACAAATATACAATGAGTTCATATTCATTATATTTGAAATGAAATAATTTCATGTGCAGATAAAATAAACCAACAGGACTAAAGGCTATTTTTATGTATTGCAACATGTGTCGATCGACTCAAAAAGTAAATTAATTTTGAGTCAAAATGAACTCAAACTGAGTAAAATATAAATTAATATGGTTGCAAGTACCTCCTTACTTTAAATAAGTACGAAAATATTTCGAAGAAATTTGCGTACTTGTTTTAAGTACGCGCTGTCTTCACGCATACCTAAATCAAGTAAAGTTTAGTCAATTTAAGTTTTTCTTACTCATTTCAAGCAAAAATGTACTAGTATTGAGTAGATTTGGTATGTATGGCATGGTTTTTAATCCAAGTTCAGTGCGGGTTGTTTTTGTTTTTAAGTGTGGTGAAAATATCGGCGCCCCTTTCTATTACAGCTTTCACACAAATTTCACTTTTTTCGTCAGTTCATTGTATTCATAGATACAATTTGAATGGATCAAAGAAAATTGACAATATCGGTCTATATTTTGATGTAGCCCGCATACAAAAGTATCAATCAAATCTTATCGCTAATGAAAGCCGCAGTTTTCATTGGATTTTGATTACTTGTAGCGCCTATTATTTGCGTGAATCAAGGAGGTCTCTGAATGAAATAGTTCATATCGGTCCATGATTTCGTATAGCCCAAATGTAAATATTTCACAATATGTTGTGGAGTGTTTCGTGCTTTGCATTGGCCGACAGTAATATTGTAAACATCCATTTGTGAACCTGTTCAAATTTGCAAGTATCCACTTATTAATATTTATATTATTTAAAAAAAAAAATCCTTGCCTTGCATCCCATAACAGAGATAAGGTGAGCTTACACGCATTCTATTTTTGGGATCACTCAACGGGACAGTTTGAACGTCACAATTTGAGAAGTATTTACCAGACTAGTCGATTACTTGACTATTTGAAGTGTTCGTCCAACACATCGAGGTGACTGCCGCTCGAATATACGGCTATGTGCTGGATTGAGCCCGAGATCGTGCGAACAATTGCGTGATCTACAAATTTTGGCGTCCATTATTCAGCTCAAAATACCATAAAATATGATATACAATATTCGCAAATTGCCGGTCTCGCAATCAAACTGATCCATTAGAAAGAATGCTTTACGCTTTTAGTAATATTGTGCTTTGTGGTACAACTCAAACAAAATTAAAGTAAACTTGCTGGACTAATGGAAACATTTAGTTTACCGCATTCAAATTTGGTCGCTCACCTGTTCGTAAATGGCAAACCTTTCACTAAATAAATAATACTTCAGATGTGGCGGTTTTGCGGCCACTAAATGAATAACCTTTATATAAGGGCATGGTTGAAATTGTGTCGCCCTCATACTCGGTAAAATTATTTTTTCAGGTGGCCTAATGCGTTCGTCCTAATGTTAAAATTTTTGATTTTAACATAACGTACATGAGAGAAAAAGAAAACTTCGTGTTGGTTTTCACAACACCCAAAGGAAAAATTTAAAAAAAAAAATCAAAATGAAAACAAATTTTAAAAAACTACCAATCAAAATCATTTCTAAAAGTGATACGCAGAAAATATGAAGAGGAGAAATGTAAACAAATAAAATCTTTAAATATTTTTTTGGGCGTATTTTGGTCATACGTGCTTAAACTGGGGAAGTGCATACAACGTTACTGTATGGAGCAGTTTCGTCAGGCCTTAATGAACAAATTGAAAACCGAAAATACTTTTCCGGGTTATCAGTACATAAGGGATTACAGTATAATATCCGCTAAAGCAAGTACAGGATAACTGAAGGAGCTTATTAAATGACGTTATAAAAATAAAAAATGCATTTATTAAATATACCTAAAATTATGTGGTGTTCATAATTTTAAATCGTCATATCAGCACAAATATTGTAAATTAGTATTTCTTTCATATTTCATATAATTTCTCTTATATAAAAGGGGTGCCTTGGCTTTACCAATAGTACTCCACAGGAAACACATATAGAAAATCGGCTGCAAAAATTTCAGAGCAAGAATTGATGCGCTGATTCAGTAAGTTGCCGTTTTAGAAGAAAATACCATAAAAAATGAAATCTTTTGTTTATGCAATTGCCTACAATTATACAATTGTTATAAACTTAAAATTTCATTTTTTCTATGGCATTTTCTCCTAAAACGGCAACAAGCAATATTATTCACGAAAAAAAAATTCTATATTTTCTCACAAAACAGCATAATCCCGAAAATTGTTAATTAATATCTATCTGCTCGCAATTTCGTACACGTATTTGCTTATTTTGAACAAAAATAAAATTAAAAGTTAACTCCTTTTGCTATTTATTTAGCGCAGCCGATTGATTTTCACTATTTTGACTTCATCGTTTAATCCCATAAGTTTATTGTTCGAATTTGAATTCGCAACTGCTTTAAAGGTACACAGATCAACACTACACCGTATTTTTTACAAATGCTAACTTCATCACCCCTACAAATTGCAATTGGTGCAAGAGTTAATGCCCTAGGATGCCAGTCAGCGGCTTGACTTCGTAAAGCAGGCAATTGAGCGCTTTTCAATGTTTATCCACATCTTGTTTTCTGATAAAACTCATTTTTGTCTTAATGGACATATTAATAAGCGGAACTACCATTTCAGCGGAAACCCATTCATTCACCGATGTCATCGGGAGAAATTGTCAGCTCATACTTTCTTAAAAATAAAAGGAACTGAACTGCAAAACTTTCCTGACTATAACCAAAGAACATGATTCCAGGAGGACGGGGCAACGTCACTTACGCTCAATACGTATCTACCAAGAGTTCGTGGTACCATGAACTCCAAATTTAAAAATTTCAAACAACTTGAAAAGGCGAAAATGCTAAACAAAAAATTAATAAAATGAATGAAATATTGAATAATATTGAAATCCGGGCAGAAAAGTAATTAACTCCCAATGAAGTAAATGTCGAATGCTTTCTGCACCATAAGTACTTATGTGTAAACATATACGAATATGATAATTATTATATTATTATTATATTATATTATCGCTTGTATGTTTGATACACATAAATATATGCACATATGGCAAAATTATTCTTCAAACCTTCAATAAATTATTATGAATAAGGGCGTTAAATATTAGCAAAGCAAACCAAATCGCGAATGTTTTCCACATGCTCTTCTTCTCTAAGTTACGACTGACCGAACCTTTATACGTCGTCCCTTACTTTCCATAATGCACTCACTATATGCGTGGCCGGAGATAGCCGAAGTTTCAAAAGTTGTGGTACTTCAAGGGCGAATTGCGGTCTTGTTGTATAAATTGTGCAATTGCTTATATTTTTTTGTTACTTGATGGCTTACTGCCTAATAAAAGTGGAAGGAATAGCGGCATGGTTTCAAAACTGGTAACGAAAGTCGTGCAATTTGAATTCAAAATATTCGAATTGATGTAATTGAACAAATGTGCATACAATATTTTGAAAAATATTGGAAAAATCTAAAGTGAAAGTAGAGAAACATTATTCCAAAATTTCGTTATTATAAGGAAACAAACGACGCCCTTTCCTCTCCGTCCTTCGATGTCAAACCTTTTCATAGTACTCATCAGTACGGAAATTTCAGTCAGGTGAATTGCTACGAAAGGTTACGGAGCGCCAAGAGGGCGCTCACAGCTTTTGTTAAACTACTACTCAACAAAAGCTGTGAAATAACGACGAATTATGTAAATTATGACAAATTTTAACTTGACTATTATAACGTGATTATATCTCCATAGCTTCACTTAGTTTTATCTGAGGTATCTTATCGCTATCGGCAATATACCCCGTTTTAATACGCAGAACTAAGTTTAATAAAAGTCTAATACTTGCTAAATTATTTTGGGTTTGGTATAATTGAATGAAAGATATGAAAGTAGGAATATACAGGTTAAAATAGATAATAAGAAATAGGATGCTATCCGGTCGAATATTGGAATCTAATATAATCGACAACAATTTAAATTGCTGATGTCAACAAATTATAGTTTTTGTATTGAAAAAAATTAAATTTCCAGAAATCGACCATTTTGTATAGGAAGTATCCGAATGTTCGTGGCAATGCATTCCGTGTTCATTTTTAGAACTAAATTTACTAAACTCTTTAATCAAGTTGACATATGTGTAACAGCTAAACGATATGGAGCTAAAAATATATGGGTTAAATCGGTAATAGTAGTAGTAATAGTTTTGGTTGTAGTAGTCCACTAGTAAGGGTTAAATGAAAAAGTTTTAAATTCGAAAAATTGGTAAATTTGTAGAAGCATAGCAAATGGACCGCCATTTTCATTTTGAAACTTTAGTTTGGCTGAAATTAGTATAACTAGATGAAAAATATAATCCTAAGGATCTATGGGCTAATTCGGTCATTTCTATGTGAGGTAGCAGAAGAGATGTTGCTAATCATTTGATTTCCTTGAATTTTGCCAGATACCATAAAGTATTACAACAGGCAACAGTTTAGGTTGCTGGATTTTTAGGATTATGAGTTACAGGAGAAAAAGAATTACGGAAAATTGGCTTATTTGCTTGGAAAATACCAGAAGGCAACAGTCTATGTATAATCCCCTATAACGACCTGAGAATTTATTAGGATGTCCTTTAAAAATTTACGGCAGTTATCGTGTCTACCAGCCAGCCAGATAGACGCACACCGTTCAATAGACTTAAGTCATGAAACACATTCGGTCAAGAGATAATTTGTACATTAAATCTTTCCTTCTTGATATTATATTTTTAACAGCATCAACTGATATGCTTTCATACCTTCGGGTGTTTAAATCATCGATCAGTAAATTTTTATCGTTATTGAGAACGTTTTCCATAATCAGCCTATTAATCTTATTATTTTGGCAAACTTTAAAAAACTTTGTTTTTTTCAACTAACTGCAAAATCCAAAATTTTGGAAACTACTTCCTTTAGTAAACGTATTGATAAAATTTTGTAGGAAGATATTTTATTTAGACGTTATTTCATAATGAAATAACTCCAAGTACAAAATTATGAAATAAGTGCAAATGACGGACTTACTTCATAATGAAGTAAGTCTCAGTTTGTATTAGAAATTTGTGGGGGTTACTTCGTCTTTTTCCTTTAGAATTATTATATTTGATATGTATTTCATATAACACCTTTTCCGGACAGGTTATTTCAAATCTAAACTTTGCGCTATTAAACCGGCTTCCCTTCCGCATTTTAAACAAATATCTGGCTGACAAATTTTATTGTTCGCTTAAATGAATAGTAAAACCAATGTTTTAGATTTGGACGATAATATTTTTATGCAATAAATTCCAAAATTATGTACTTTAGTAATTAATGAGAATGTTTCTGTCAAACGGCTTACATTTGTGTTTAATTTGATCGATCTAATAAATGTAAACTTTCTTCTGAGACATCTTGTATTTCTCAATAAATAAAGCTGGACCAGAGAAATTAACTCGAAATGCCTGTCTGTACCGAGACACCGAAAATACTCATTACAGCTTTTAAAAAAGACTAATAATTGATTTTTTCTATAGCCACCAAAGTCATATCTCTTATATCAGATACTGCCTATAAAAACTGTCCACTCTTTAAAGACTGCTATAATTTAATTACAAAAAATACGACGAAAAACAGATGGCCAGGTCTGTTATTCACCAATGTATTGCTGTTAACAAAAGAATTGGTGTTCAGGTCAAAAACTCTTTATGGGCCGCAGTTTGGGCATCTTTTTTATACAGTTTTCTATTTGCAATGGAATTGAAAATTATTTCCACGAAATAATTATTAGTTGTGAAATTAAACCTTGGCTCATCATATTATCGTTGTGTGGTTGATTAAATTTCTAATTATGTAACATTTTCTGAACAAACGCAATAATCTATAATAAACTGGAAATTGTATCCTTTGATATTTAATATTTGACAGATATTCTCAGAATTTAAAATCTGTAATTTAATTTAAAAGCTTTACAAATTGAACCATTGAACCTCCCACCTTGTTTACGCAATACTTTTTTAATTTGTTTGGCATTTTACAGGTATGTTTTGATTTAATTATAACTCGTCAATTGATATTCAAAACACGTTAGAAATAAAATTGTCTTCTAATAAAATAGACCAGAACGTTAAGTGTATTTTTAATACGTTTTTGATATGTACAATAGTTTATTAATTGGCGGTCATAATCATAATTTAGAAATGACAGCGGTCGTCATTTCTATAATAAATAACTGTTTATCAAAATCTAAAGTAATCATATTGACAGTCACAAAAATAGACAGTGCAATGACCGAAAATGGCTATTGGAGATATGATTTCAAGTAAAATTTATTTAAAAAAAAAAAAAACAAACTCTCTTGCATGTAATGAATGAGACGGGAATTTTTCTCATATTCAGTGAGTTTACACGCATTCTATTTTCAGACTTATTGAGGTTTAATTCCCGATATAGCCACCTGTTGTTGTTTGAGCAGGAGTCACCTCGTTGTGTCCGGCGAGTACATCAAGAAGTTGAATAACCGACAAATCTGGCATATGTTTCTCAATCTGTTGATTCATTACTGCTAACCAACTATTGCTAACGTCTCCACTGCTGGAGAATGCTGCCGTACCGACCAATGTTGTCAAAAGCTTCAGCGTATGCGGTCTGCAAGTGTCATGCGGCTTGTGTTAGATTTTATAAAACCGTGTTCATTCCCTTTTCTTCATTTTCCCATACATAATTATGTTAAGAAGATTGGACGATAAACGTTGTTACTGCCAAATGCTTTTTTTTGCTTCCTAACTGCTCGATGAGAATCTCAAGAGAATCTTGTTCAACGACCACGTAAACTGCACCACTAACAAAATCGACACCGCCATTAGAGTCAAATGTTCTTCTTAAAAAGAATTAACACACTAAATAAGCTTAACATTATAATCATTATATTTTCGAACTCCCTAAAGGTAAGTATAAGTCAAAGGTTTTAAATCGCAATTTTTTCCTTAAATTCACTTTAAAATTCCTTGAAGTTTTTTGCTATTTGTGGAATGGGATGTCTAAGTAGAAGAGTCTAACTTCTTCATTTAAATTATCGCAAAAATGCAACAGCCGGAGGGAAACGTTTGAAGTACTAAGTGGCTTTTACCTAAAAGTAATTCATGTTCTTTTAATCCGATTGAGTTTTAAATATTTATGAATCTTCTTAAAAGATATCTGTCATTTATCATATAAAAGACATAGTTAATTTCATAGCACTAAATATCTCTAGTAGAATATATTTAGGAATTTAAGTTTAAGTTTCTGCCCGTCGCATGGCCTTGTATTTCGCATGACATTATAATTCTCAAGAAAATGTTATCAAATTTGACGGATTAGCTAAATTATTTCTGGTATCAGACATAACAATGTACTATTATTAAGTTTAATCAAATCCGGACGTTGTAAACCCTTTGATAACCTAAGGTTTGACTAATTTTGTGAAATGCAGTCTTTCCTATTATATATTGTCCATCATCATATTGCTCCACAACGGGGGAGTAAAAAGCACAATGTTCCCTTATAATTCTTCGTCTTATTCTCAGCAGGTGTCTAGAATAGACATCCTTATCTATTATACGACGCTCACAGGAAATAATTCCAAGCGCTTCAGTCCTCTGCGCTTTTTCCTAAATTCTTTACACCAAGTTTTCATAATAGTTCAAAAGGTTGATCCTCCAATTGAGTTTTGGCCGGCCTTTGCGTCGCCCATCGAGTTCGTTGTCGTAAACATTTGAGTCTATACGCCCAACATGGCGTAGACAACACAAACATTGCGCTTGACCACGTCGATGTCGGTATATAACTTATAGTTCATCGATAATCTCCGTTAACTATGATTTGTCCACATATTCTCCAGAGTATTTTCCTTTTGAAGTATTTTCTTACTTCGCTTGTGTCATACCAAAACATCTAGTACAGTCGGATTTTTGTTTGTCGAGAAAGGGCATTATCATTATATCGCTTGATTGCTGGGAGGCTAAAATTTTGCCAAAGAATGTCCCATAGTTATAGATAGGTCGTTTGCGAAATTGTCCACAATGGCGAAAACTGCGCTCCTAATAGGAATTTCCATTCAAATTTCTACTAAAAGCAACATATGAAGCTAGTAGATTCGGTATGCAGTAAGGATTCAAACCTATTCATATACTTTTCCGAGACACCGAGGGTGTGGTTATAGAAAAACAATAAAGAGTACAGCTTTTCACTCGAAAAATTTACGTTTTGACAGACGTACTTATGTGACATTGATTCGACACATCTTTTACAAAACTACGGATCGCTGATGTGGCATCATGGAATTGGTTCAGTGGTTCAGATGGAATTGGTTCAGTGGGGAAAAAATTTGCTCCTAGAGGGACTGAAACCAATTTCCAGAAAAATGTATATTTTTTAATACTTTCCAATCTACAATTAGTGCGTTAATAAGCGGTACAATCGGACAGATAATGAAAAGAGAAATTTCATTTCCATTACTGTTTTTAAAGACCTTTTCTGATTATGTTAGTGTTTTTTTAACAACGGGTTAAGCCAATGTTATATATAAAAAGATAAACTGACTTACATATGTCGTCACCTAATGTATTTTTGCAAAAGTGTGATTGAATCCAGAAGGGTAGTAAATTACTGGCTTGTTATCAAAAAATACTCCCAATTAAAGCACTATAAAAGAAGCAGAATAGGAGTTTTCTTATATTACCAGCTGATAAAATTCAGAGCGTCCGCAGATTTTAGCCTAAACTTTTGTTTATCCACAGATTGTACTCTAAGGGCGGAGGAGATACAGTCTATTTTAATTTGAATGAAGTTAACTACTCACCTGATGGGTGCCAAATTATTCTACATTTGGTACAATTGAACGAAAGGTTGAACGTACGAATATGTAGGTTAAGTTATGTAATTTGTGTAGGTTCTGCTAGAGAGAGCGTAGTTATTCGTTTTCTCTTTTCTCACATCTATTCCAGCATTATAACGCGACATAACTGATAAGAATTAAAGTAACTTCATTCTATGAATAGAGTTTATAGGGAACAATTAAATTTCTATAATTCGGTCAAATTGTATATTGAGAATGGACATAGTAATGTCAAACATTTTTGATTATAGAGCTTAGTTCGTTATATATGCTAAAAGTTGGCTGAGTGAGTGACAAAAGCCTGCAGCCAATTACTTAGAAATTACAGAGAGATAATTAAATTCCGAAAAGTCGATATAAGTATCTGTAAGGGAAGATATCAAAAGAAGAGTAATAATGCTCTCCGTTTCCATTCCGAGACGATAACGAGATTTAACTAAGAACGAGAAATGAACTTAAGAACATATGGGTTAAATCGGATAACTGCGTGGGAGGTACCAGAATAAGTGCAAATATTTGTCGATTTTTTCAAATTTTATAAAGCATTATAACCCCATGCAGTGAACAAAAATTGAGAACTGACTTGTGGGAGGACTAAGAGAACTATAAATTTAGCAAAATTGGTCAATCCCGGCTGTGACCTGGAAAAATATTGGGTTATGCCAAGTTTTTCAGAATTTTCATAGGGATTTGCTGCATTAGCGTATCTACCAGACGGTCAGCCAAAAAAGCGGATGTCGCTCAATCGAGTTAAAAAGTTATAAAACACGTTCGTTAAAAGAGATACTTGGTACGCTTTGCTCCAGGTTTTTTGCTTTTGCCGTATCAAATAATATACACCTCTATTCCTTTAGTTGAAGGTATGATTAAAATAATGTATGGTAGTACACGGAAAGGAACCGTTCTACTTTATACACATAAAATTCCAAGTGACGGCCAAGTTAACGTCACGGTTGTTTGAAAAAAAGTGAAATTTTTCATTGGGAAAATAAAAAAGTTAACATATTGCGTATGAGAAGAAATAATTTTTGACAAGCAGTTGTCGTACCGTCCACATTAGTTTGAATAGTATCAATTGTGATGCGTATATAAATTTCGGGCCAGACGAATCTATAAGGGTTATTCAATTTTACTCCGGTTCATTTGTTAAATTACAGTCACATATAGTTTTGACGGTAGTTACTGTAGTTTTGGCGATAGGTATAGTCGACTTCAATTTGTCCAAAACAAAAACAAAACCAACCAAAATGTAACAACCAGAAGAAAATGTAACAAGTGTTTTTTAACCAAATCTATTTCATGGCCTTTTAAGTCTGTTGAGCGATGTTTGTCTATCCGAATGGATGACTGGTGGGCTAACTGCGGTAAATTTTTATGGAACTTTTTGAAATATTTCATAGATCATGGCTATATGGTTCAGCTCCTTCTTTTACTTGCCATACACAATTCACCGATTTCTCCAAATTCAGTTTTCTCTCTGTAACTCCTCATTCATACCCAGGAATAATGCAAATTTTTGTCTGTTGAATTTTATTATTTATTATTAAAATTAAAAAATAAAAATAACGAAAGATTAACTCTACTCATTCTAGTACCTCCCACACAAATGGCAAATTTAACCTATGTGCTCTTGGCCTCATATTTTCCAATTGGTTGCAGTAAATTCAGTCAACTTTGGCACATGTTGAGCGTTTGCCAAAGTAAGGTCTCACAATCGAAATATACATCGTCGCAACAATCTTTTTGGCACTTACCATGCATATTGGACCCACTAACCCATTCCCTCAAAACTCTAATTAGTTGGCTATAGTGGCCTAAAATTTTATCCTTAACATTATTCTGTAATTTTCTACAATATCGGTAAAAAATCAATGTAGTATCCCCTATATGGTACCTTTCCTACAAATGATCGATTTCATCCATAGATTCTTATATTTATATCTTAACGTTTTTTGTTGTAATTTTGACAAAATTTCTTGTATATCTGGCGTTTTATAGCATAAATTCTGAGAGAATAATAGTGGGTAAGATATGAAAAAATAGACGGAATGTACCAGAGAGCCTTTTATAAAAGTTAGCCTACTAAACTTTTACATTCTTAGGTTTGTATCTTTTATTTAATTGCAATATATTCAGTATAGTTCAGCTCGCTTTAGGCATTTAATACAGTGACTGGAAAAGGATTGCACTGTCTGAGAAGGATTGTCCTTCGGAAATTTAGCTAACACTGATGGTCTTCCTACAGTTCCCAAAAGGAGGACTTAAAAAGTTACAGTTTTGCTTCTTTTGTTACGCTTTAGTTCTAAGTATTTTTCTGCAGCAACACAAGAGGACATTGGATGAAGGTATATGTAAGTCAGCCCTCCATCTAACATAGTTTATTACCGTTTATAGGCAAGACAGATCTAGTATGTTATAGTCGTGCAGTTAGACCTGCATTATATTGCAGTATATCAAGACCTGCCATAAAATACCCTACAGTTAAATATACATTTCACTTCAAAAATTCTATTTGAAATTTGAAACACATCAATTGAAAATCAAAATTTCCTGTAAAATTCAAAACACATTACAGAGTTTAATTTGAAATTCAAAACATATCAATTAAAAATTGAAATTTCCATTTGAAATAAAAAAAAATATTATTTGAAATTCCCATTTTCCAATTGAAATTTTAAATGAATCAATTATATCATTATTAACTAAATTTCAACAAATCGTTTCCATTTTTTGCCCCTTTAGTTCCGGTTTTACCCATAAATTATGTGTCTTCGAAAAATTCCTCTTCATAGCGCGCATATCCTGACAAAGAAGTCTACATTTCCAATTTTATGACTTTAACTTTTGTGGCTGTTTCATCACCTTAAGGTAGAGTTTTTTCGCACTCTTGGCCCCAATAAATTAATTTGTTAAGATGAAACGAATTTTTATAGATGTCTTCTCAGATGGGTGATGCTCAAAATGAAAATGGTACTATTATCCAGCAAATGTATCCCATTTTAAACAGGTTTTACACCTAAAAGTAGAAATTTTAAGCAAATCTCTCCTTATCACTCATTTATTCTATAAGGAGTACGTATTCCCCAGTTTCCGTCATTCTAGTCCTGGTAGTTTTGCCTGGGCGATAAATCAATCGGTTTTATATATACACGGAATATTTGAGTACCAATTGATGTGTTTTGAATTTTAACTGGACATCTTGATTCTCAGATGATGTTTTTTTTCAATTTAGGTGCAAATTTTGATTGATTTGTTTGAATCAAGTAAATATTTCGATTTTTGATTGATGTTTTCCGAGTTTCAAATGAAATTTTTGAAATTCAGGTACAATTTTTAAATTTCGATTGGTTTTCTTAGAATTACAATTGGAAATGTTGTAGTATGTAAAGCGAACTGCTAAAGTGTATTCCATTAAAATTAATTCATTAACATTAATAGAAAATATTTATGAAATCCTATTGGTATTGGCTTGTAATGAACACAAAGAACTCGATAATGAGCGTTCCTTATACATGCATTTTGATGGTACAAATCCGCTAGTTCATTGTCCACCGCTACACATTCGGCCATTATGCCGGATATTGCTGTTAAAGGACAAAAAGAGACCATTCAGCGAATTGTTCGTGCACGTAAAAAGTTGACTTAAATAAACACAGCAATTTTATAATGACAGGATAGTGACATATGCGTTGTATGTATTTGTGGGGTAGGAAAATAATCTTCCCTTATCAAGATGAATGGCCACCACCCGGCAAAATTCTGTTCTCATTAACCAGGCCAAATGCATGCAGTGTGCTTTTGTGATTTAATGCATGTTTATGTCGTCGGCATGCAGTGAGTGGTGTCCTCACAAATGTCCATTTCATATGCAAAAGGACATTCGTAAATGCCCACACGCTCCCGTACACGTTTAGTATGTACGTAAGCACTAAAAGAACACCTACTTCCTGTTCCACATCCATTAGAACCCAAATGTCTTTGACATGAAGTGATTGAGCTTCAGGAACTTCAACCGTTGACACAATTTATTGAATGTATTCATGTGGAGCAGCGTATAAAAGTTCGTTCACATGTTGATATTGTAATTTCGATTCACAGTTTGATTAAAGTAAACAAAATTCTACTGTGTACTATATGTGAATAGGCTCAAGAAAAGTAGATGTAGTAGTAGTAGATATGTATATATATATATTTATATATATATACATATGTATATACTTATATATATATACGTATGTATATAGGTATATGTATATGTACATATAAAAACATGTATCTTATATAATTATTGCTGTTAACGGAAATTCTCTTTTTTAGGAAATCTTAGCATTCACTCCACTGTATCTGGTAACACTACTGCTCGAACTCAAAGCCGCATTGGCAGTGGCGTTGAAAATATCGGTGTCGGCGCTACCGCTGACAATGGCAATCAAAACAACAATGGCGCGAAATCACCACCGGCCCTTCGTCATTATCAAAACAATAATTTCGTAGGGGTGGAATCTCGGTGAGTATGAGATCGATGTGGAAAGCTGTTCAATCGAAATAATTGCGTTTTAATTGTGACAGCACTAAATGACAGACGACTTCGTTTTGATTGTTACCTTGGATTTTTTGTGTTTCTTAGAATTCTGACATGAAAGAATATTATTCAAATTAAATAAATTTGTAGACATTGAATAGTCTACAGCGGGTATTATATTCAAATGTACGCATTGGACAAGGTTTTGTATATGTCAGTCTAGTAAAAAATCAACCAACCGTGAATAAACTACGTGCCAAATGTAGGTATCTAACCAAGGTCATAGTGGTCATAATAGTCAGAATTTCAATGCAATGCAATGAATGCAAAGAATGCAATTCAGAAATGTTCCCGGTACAGACTTTTTTTTATTTAGGGAGTAGAAATGGTGCAGAAAACAATAACTATTTGGATGATATGAAACATTGTCTGTTTAAGATTGGACTTGTCGAATAAATCACATAGAAAATACCCATAGGCAACATTTATGTGAAATAATTAAAAGAAGATTTATTTCAATTCAGTAATCAGACCTTAATCAACCTATACCCCAAAAAAAATGTAGTACTTAGAAGGAAGGGTTTAAAGTTCTAAGTCGATTGAGTGATGTCCGTCTGTCTGGCAGACTGGTAGACTTATGACTGACATAAATCCTTATGAAACTTTTTAAAACTTGTCACAACCTAACGAACGTAGGGAGAAGATATTTGTAAGTTAATTACTTAAGTAAAATTTCTGTACTGTATAATCAAATTTATAAATTATACATTAAATTAAATACAAGAAAGTTGAAAAGTGATCATTGCCAAAGGTAGCACATATGATATAAAAAATATTTTTAGTGTGATAAGGATGTTTATTTGAAGTTGTATGCAAAAGTGTAGCCTTTTAAGCTGATGAAATATTTTTTAAGCAACATGGGCGCAAAAGAAGAAGTATTAGATAGATTTTTTTTTTAGAGGAAACATTGATTGCAACAAAATGGGCCGATTTGTGTGTTTGAGACCCTAAGAGGCAATCAACTTTTATTAAAAATTAAAATATATGAACATTACATTATATGGCTTAAAGTATTTAATTACTAATTCTTAATATACTCCGACCAAATTGTTTAAATTTAAATTAAATTATAATGTAAGATAATGGAGAAAAATTTAGGCTACGAATTAGGTGATACAAGGAAATATATATACGTATACACCAATGTTCTTAAAATCCTTCAGTTTATGAATTAGGGATTACAGGGGGAAATTATATATTGTCATTTAAATTGGTCGATCTCATTCTTGACTAAACATATGAGTGAGCAGTGCAGCGTACGAATTAGAAGGTAACGATAAAGACATGAATTTTAGAAAATCGCTCAATTTTCACGGGAAGTGCCAGAAGAGACTAATATATATAGCATTTACGATACAATACAAGTCTACGATCTGAGATAGTGCCAAGTTTTAAGAAGTTTCAGAAGGATTTACAACAGCCACTTTTCAATAAAAACACATTTGGTCAAAATATACCATATAAAAATACAACAAATAATAATAACAAAATTCTTTATGATTTAAAATATTGATGATGTTGCAGTATATGGATCTAATTTGTAAAAGCAATTGTAATGTAATTTCTTAAAGAAATCGTACATATTTATTTTAACTTTGGTCTATAGAGAAAATCCGAATAAAATCGATTTATCAGTAAGTCGAATAACCTAAAACCGGATGTTTGGAAAACTTTTTGAACAACCGAGACAGAGTTTCTTGAAAAGTCATGAATACAAGAACCTTGCAAATGGAGTCCTTAGCATACACTGATTGACTACATCGATACCTGAAAATTTAAATTATTTAAGACTTTTATTTCGTTTAGGACAAACTAATTATAGGAAATCCATAATTCTGTAGTTGTAAAAATACGCTGAAAAAAAAATAAAAGAAAAATGGAAGAAAAACGAAATGTATATCACTAGAATTATAAAAGTATCGAATATTTCGGGATAGATTACTAGATACTGCCCCTACTTCGAGGTACTCGAAATTTGAAAACAACTGCTTAATAGTTTACGAAATATATAGTACAGTTTGGATTTTTTGAATAGAAACACGAATACGACACTGCCTTGCAGTCGACGTTATTGACTTTGATCTCAGAATGGTTAAAATATCAAAAACCTTCATTAAGTAGGTGTGATGTTCATTAAAAGTATAATGCTACAATGGCGGACATTTATTTTAAATTTAAATGTTTTTTAAGACTCCAACTGACGGGCAGTAATATTGAACTTTTTCCAAACCATTGAACATCTGACTATTGCATTTGACGTCCATCTGAATGATGGAAATTGAAATTTAGTAAAAAATATCATGCGATTGCTGGCAGATCAAGCTTGAATATAGGCAAATTCAACAAAGCGAAATCGGTCCAGAAGGCAAAATTTGCTTATACTGGTAATGGGAGTTTTCAAAATTTGTAGTAGTTATCCGGCAATTAAACCCGATATATAGTTTTAGCGACAGTTCTAATTGTAATCACTGCACAATCCCAAAAAAAAAAATCAAAATTTTCGCTCAAAAATTGTCAAAACCGATGTATTGTGTAGAGGAACATGGAGCTTTTTGACACGCCCATCTAACTGACGATGAGTCAGTATGCCGTTTACGATCAGCTCGCAAGTAATAAAAATAATAACAGCTCTTTTTCCGCACTTTTTAAATATTTTTGGCAGATGTGTAAATTTATATATATTTGGGACCATCCCAGATGTGGGCGTGATTAGTGTATATCAACAACAAATTTAGCTTTAACTGAAAAAATTGGATAAACCGATATATTGCTTATGGAAAGAAGTTGTTTTTGGAGCTTGATATTATCTGGCGATAAGTTTACATATCGTTCACGATCTGTCAAAAATGAAACAATCTATCCGTACAAGGGCAAACCAGTACACAAATTTCAGTCAGATGAACTGATTTACCTTATGCCATTCTTCAACGGTCTTCTTCATTGATGCAAAAGCGTGCGAAGTGCTAGAAGGTGTGTTGTAAATTGATATGTTTGATCAGAATTAATGCACAATTCTGCCATTAGTACAATTGTTGTATGGCAAGAATTCAGGAGTACGAGTATATGGGTTAAAGTAGGTATTTCATCAAGCATAACAAAAAATGATATTGACAAAAAATTGCAGTTACCGCCATATACGACAGACAGACGAAATATTAAATTGTCTCTAATCTGTTAATTTTAATGGGAAGTACCCGAATGGGAATGGTACTGAAGTTCATTTTCCTTTTCATATCTTAGTTGAATATACTCATAAAGCGCTACCAGTTTGGCTGCATTTATTCTTATAACTGGTTGAAAGGCGTGAAACTAAGAACACATGATTAAATCGGTTATTAGTATGGGAGGTGCCATAAGGGGCATGATCAACAGATCGATTTTTTCAAATTTTACCAAGAATTACAGATCAATACAATGAACAGTCGACGAATTTGGAGTTATAGCGTAAAAATCGAACTTAAGAAAATTCGTTAATATAATTCGAAAATACGATGTGACAAAAAAATTATGCTGTTCTAAGTTTCATGAATTTTCATTAAGTTTTTCAGCAAAAAGCAACCATTTCAGTTCGTTCACTATATGGTGAGTGGTATTGAAGCATTTCGAAGATCGCCAGTAATATTGTCCGTCAATTACTTAGTTTTAGCCGGTTTATACACGAAGACTTTGGACTTTGCTAACACCCAAAGTTTGACCGGTTATACAACAAATGGTGTTTCAATGAAGACTAAATCTTTCCATGATAAAATTGTACGCAGGACAAACTTACCACGGCAGGTAGATAGTTTAATATGTCCTAATGGTGTAATAAATCTCTACTGAAAAAGTATCTGTGAAGGATTCACCGTTATATAGAATTCATAAATCTTCTTTAGGACTGAATAGTTCCTTAATATCAGATCTTAGAGTATAAGCTAATACGGTATTTCGGTGTTCGCAATACAAATTTTGCTCAGACGTAACAGTCCCTATTAAAAACATATCCAATTTATGGCGCACCTTTAATTTATAGTACTCAACTTTACAACGAAAGTAAGAATTGATTGCTATTTAGATAGGTTTTGTACACTTCCATGGTTGTTGCTTGTATTGGTTGAAATCAGTAATTCGGCTTTGCCTTTGTTCCAGTCGCCAATAACTCTTTTGCTTATTCATTCGCAATACTTGAAACGACTATCGTAACATTCCACAATTTCCGATCAATGATGTCTACGTCATCAGTTTCCACAAGCAGCATGTTTATTTTATTACAATTGATATCATAAAATTCACGCAAAAATTGGATTTTGCGTAATGTGTGCGATATGGTGGTGTAGTTGAGACAAAAAATTATTGCAGATAATTGACAATTCAGGTTTATTGAAAATGGAACGCTACACTGAAAAAAAAGTTCCTTGAGTGAATTATAGAACAAAAATAATAAAAATAAGTGTATAAATATTTCACACAAAATTACATTTTGCATTTTCAGGGGAGTTGTATAAAGCTAAAATTTCCAAGTCTATTTTCTTGTTTGCAAAACTCAATAAGCCATAAAAATTTGTGCGAGGTAATCAAAATGAGTTATGTTTAATTTTTCAAAAAAATTTCATCTGAATCATTTTAACAAATGCCCCGAAGAATGAGATTTTTTTTTGGAAAAATGTTGGAAAAATATCATCCCTGAGAATGGTTATTACAATAAAAATTTTTATAACCATTTCAAAAACTAATATGGAAATAATCATTGCCATTGAATGTTATTGACAAATTTTGCCACTAATATTTCCTGAACGTATTGTATTGAAACCAAAAACCATTTGATTACAGCAAATATTGTTATTCTGGCACCCGAAGAAATGGCATCATTTGGTACGGTAAAAGTGTTACATTCAGAAAGATGCATCTAATGCACTTTTGATCAAATGTGTTTCTTCATTTGTTAAGTCGATTGACTGGTTAATTATTAGGCACGATAACTGCCGCAGATATTAATGAAACTTCTTAATATTTTGCTGGATCATAGTTTTTCCACAAAACATTCAAACTGAAATGCATTGACACTGTCAACGTTTCCAGTTGTTTCGAAATAATGTTACCATTATGAATTTTTTAACATTTTCTTCTATTTGTTGGGACAAAAATAGAGGTTTTATAGTAACCCTACTCCATTAAAACAAAAGTTCTTCAAAACGGAAATCTGAAATCTGTTCCGATAACAAGACCGAATACAAATAGTTGTTCGTTTGATTTTCGAATGGTTTGAGCGATTAGTTTCATGGAAACAGGCTGTTGAACCACACTGATTATGCCCGTCCAGTTCAAAATAGTCTTTAGAAATTCACACAATTCTCTCGAAAAAAAATTATTTGCTTCCGAAAAAAATATAGTTTTAATGCAACTTTTGCATTCAAAATATGAATTCTTCTCCTGTAATCGGGGGTTTCTTTCGTACACCTCAAATATGGTCAAAATGATATTTTATAAGCGCTCTATAATGTGAAGCGGGATCACAACATGTGCTATATCGTTCATCCTATCTCGGAGACAGCTACAATTCTCTTCATAACTATGGGGTGACGTCCCTAATTTCTCTTGAGACTGGTTCTAACTCTTCGAGACTTAAAGAGCTTTGTCGAAACTCTCGGTTTCTATTTCAGTCGTTCGTATCCTTTTTCACGCTTGGACTGTTTGTTTGCCTGAAGCATTTAATTTTTTTTGACATGAAAGCAATCAGTGAAATTGTTTTATAGTATTTTAGTTTTTATCACTTACATTTTAGTATGAAATTAAAACAAATGTCTTTTTTCAGCAAGGATAGATTAAAAAGTGAGATGAAAATCGAAAAAGGCGAAGCATTAGTATGATTTTGGAAATAGAAGATATTTTCTCTTTTTGTTCGCTCTTTAAGAGATACCAACGTTGTTAATTTGTTTTTTATATCTTCATCCGGAGGAATGATGGTACGAGTATATGTCATTTGATAGGGGAAAAATGTAACCCAGAAGGAAGCATCTTTTCACCAAGTGCGTTGCACGAGTTTTTAATTTGATTGAGCGATGTCCGTCTGACTGGCTGGCAACTGCCGTAATTCATTACGGAACTTTCAAAACTTGGCACAGCTTAAAATTTCCCCTGATTATAAATGTGTTATATCGAACCACCTTTTCTGACACCCATATACTCCTCATCCATAACCCATAGTAACCCAAATGTGTGTCTTTCGTATTGCTTCAAAATTCCTGGTAAAATCTGAAATCATCGATCGATTAGCCCCTTTCTGGTACCTCCACACAAATGACCCAATCATATACACTAAATTTAGTCAAATTTGACGCAACTTGAGCGTTTGCCAAAGTATGGTCTCAGAGTGATAACGGCGTCCATTGTCTGACACATTATGGTATCCCTCATACAGATTACTTTGTTTAACTCGTATATTTCTAGATCCGTTTAGTCAATTGTATTATATTCAGCGAAATTGCGCTGGCATTAGGTATTTGGTAATTCGAATGCAAATAGATTACACTATATCGCCTCTTAGGTTACCACATACACAAATTGGCAGATTTAGCAAAACTCGGTTATCCCTCTACGTTTCCTAGATGGAGGCCTTCAAAAAATTAAAATTCTGCTTCTTTTATTGAACTTAAATTCAGAGTATTTTCTGCTGCAATACTTAAAGACGTTGGGTGAAGGTATATGTAAGTTAGATCACCTGATTGAAATTTCCTTATTGGCTTTTTCCACATTTTATCAAGCATTACAATTAAATGTTGCTTAAACAGTTTGCAGATGAAATATTAAAATTCCGAGTCATCGTATGACTCTCTGAGCATTCGAACGCGTTTTTTAATCTCCTAAACTTGTCTGACAGCTATCAGCTGACTAAAAGAAAATTATGTATATAAAAATATAATTTACTGATAAATTACATTTTTTAAATAATTTAACAATGGCATTAAAGCGAAAGAAATTCTATGGTAATACACCAAAATTCAAGCAAAGGAAGACTACTGTTCCTGCCAGTAGTAACAGATACCAATCTTTATTCGATTTGGATGACGATGGCAATGCGGGCAATGATTACTGATTTTGTTGCAAAAGTTCCACCAGTTGTAGTTGATTGTAGCCATAGCTTTTCATCCGTTATAAAACTCTTAAAAGCAAATGAAAAGTATGAAAGAATGCCTGTTGGAACAAAGGTAATGCCGAACACTTTTACAGACTATGAGGAAATGATTGGAAAACTCAAGCAAAGTGATACGAAATTTCACACACATCCAGTGAAAGATCAGAAGAGATTTAAACTAATCCTTTTCGGTCTTCCCCAAGTAAGCACTAATATTTTCGAAGAATTCAAGTATAGCTAAAACATTGAGCCTATCAGCGTAACAGAAATAAAAACAGCCAGATCTAACCCTGATGATGCACTGTGCGCAATAGAATTTGAACGAGACCAAATAACAAAAAAGAAAGTGACATGAATTAAATACTTCTGCAGTACCGTCGCCCACTGTCGAAATCCTTTAAAGCGTTCTAAGGAACCAACACAATGTTCCAAATGTGCAATGTTTGGACACGGATCTTCTAACTGTTATAGGAAAACAGCATGTCTCGGATGTGGCGGACCACACGATTATTCTACATGTCAACTTGTCAAGACCGCTTATAATGGCCCAGTTGTCTACAAATGTTTTAATTGTCAGAACAAAAAATTGCAAAATGTTAACCATCGAGCCTATGATCCTAAATGACCCTCTAGACGTGAGTATTTAGATATCCGCCAGAAACTTACATGTAATAAAAAAGGTAGATTTACAAGGCTCGACATCAGAACGGACTTTCCTATGTCCAAATGGTCAAGTTCCAAATGTAACTTGGCCTAGAAGACAAAGCACATATAAAAAGGAACGACATTTACCACAAATTAATTTTGATGAACAAAAAAACAATGATGAAAGTGAAGCTCTTGATGCATTACAGAAATGCAAAAATAAATTTGACAAAATGCGAGTTTTAGGAATGGTGCTCAAACATGTCATATAGACTAAATAGACTATATAGCCTTCACGTTATGCATTGGAACTCCCAAGGCACTACAAATCACTCAGCAATAGCACAACTTGAGCAAGTTCTTAACGAAAAAAGAATTAATATAGTATTCATTAGTAAAAATTTTTTGAAGACTCACCACAAGTTTTGACTACTGAACATTAAGGTCTACAGAAATGACAGAAATACACACGGAGGGGGTGTTTTAATAGCAATTAGAGAGTCTATCCCGCACAGCTATATGACAAGCACGGGAACAACAACAATGGAAGCAACTGCAGTCTAAGTTGAAATAAATGGAAGACAAATTAGAGTAGTTTCTGCATATAACTCTAAATGCACAGCAAATTTCACCGAAGACCTCAATAAAATCACCACAGCTGCAAATGAATTTTTTATTTGTGGCGATTTGAATGCCCACACACCAGCTGGAAGTGCCATAAAAACAATTCTGTCGGTAATTCTCTGTACAACTATCAATTACAAAATAATTATTATATTTATGTTCCAACTGCATTTACCCGTTTTAGTCAAGGCTTAGGACAAACTCGGCCCTTTGTTGTTGATATTCTTTTGACCAACTCTTGTCTTAATATATCGGCTATTGAAGCACACTCGGGTCTTTCATGTTCAGACCATGTACCAATCACCTACGAAATATTTGGCTCCGTCATCGACAAGATATTTATGGCATCATCATACCATGAAGCTGATTGGACTTCAATTAGATAACTGGTTGATGATCAAATCCGATACATGCAATCTACAAGAATAACTGCCGCTAATATTGAACAAATTCTGTTAAAAATCACAAATACCATTCAAGAAGCGGATAGAAAAGTTTCGAGAAGACAACGACAACCGTGGCAGCGAAGGCTTTCCCAATTAAGTCCGTATCTAATTGGCCAAAGGAATAGATACACCCGAAGATTTCAACGAGCCTCTCCCGCTCAAAAACCGATTCTGAAAAGCACCTTAAATTTGCTCACGAGATTGATTGATTTTTACATATCGGCGAATATAAATCCAAACTGGACTAAGTTTTTACAAAAACTTCCATATGGCAGTACAAAATTCTTTAAATAAGCTGTAACTGATGTATTTGAAAACTCTCACCGCCCGATTCAAACAATTAGCTCGTTAGCTGATCGGAATGTGATAAATTATGTCTCTTGGTTAGACTCCCAGATTATCTCGAGCGATATAGCTGATACTACAACATTGGAAGAAGTGAGATATTACACAAAGAAACTGAAGAAGAACAAATCACCTGGTAAGGATGGGATAAAACCAGTGTTGGTAAAGCAAATGTCTAATGTCTTCTTCAACGTGTTGACTATTGTTTTTAATTGGTGCCTAATCAACGATTACTCACCCAAAATATTCAAAAATGCTAAAGTCATTTCAATTTTAAAACGTGAAAAGAATAACAAATTTCCTTCAAGTTACAGGCCAATTAGTATGTTAAGCATAATTGCCAAAATATTCGAAAAAATAATATTACGAAGAATTTTAGAATTTGCGGAGGAAACTCATGTTTTCAAAGAACAATTTGGATTTAGGGAAGGCCACTCCACCGTCCACCAACTTAAGAGAGTTATTAATACAATATCAGATAACAAGAAAACCCGAAAAATACGGAGTGGTTCTACTGGATATTGAAAAAGCGTTTGATTCTGTGTGGCATAACGGCATCATCTTCAAGCTAAATAAATTTGATTTTCCGATTTATCTGCAAAAAATTGTTAAAAGCTTTTTATCCGGGCGCAATTTTAGCGTTTGTATTAATGATGCAGAATCTACATTAAGAAATATACCAGCTGGTGTTCCACAAGGTTCAGATCTATCACCCACTTTATATTCAATAAACATTTCGGATTTTAAAATACCAACAAATCAGGATGCCGCTTTTTATGCAGATGACTCAGCAATGATAAGTACCGGTCTCAAATCCTATTATAAAGAATATGAGAAAAGCTTTACTTATATCTCAAAAGTACTTTGAAAAATGGAAGACAAAAATCAACCATAATAAAACACAATCTATTATATTCCCGTTTAATAAATCACCAAAACGAATATCTATGGAAACTTTTGAAATACAGGGATCAGTTCTTGCAGTGCAAGAATCAATAAAATATCTTGATGTTATATTTGATTAGAAGTAGAACTTCTCTAGTAATATCACAAACACAAGAGACAAAGCATTAAAATGTGAGAGATCTCTTTGCCCATTTCAAATCTACATTAAATTAAAAAAAAACAAAGTACTCATTTCTAATATGTGCATCCGCCCTGTTATGACATATGGTTGTCTGGTCTGGTTCCCAAGAATTTACAATTAGTTTACAATTTAAATCGCCGTTACAGTACTAATCTCTTGCACGAAAATTACAACCACAAACCACTTATTGCAGTTTATCTTAAAGTACAACAAAGATTCGAAGATAGTAGATCTTCAAACTACGAAATAAAAAGAAATTTGTATAACAAACTACATTTTATAACTTCGGGAACGTAGTTATTAAAATTAATTAGTATAAAATTTCTCAGCAAAATTACTAAAAATTAAATTAAAATATTAAAATTTTTTCTATCTTTTTACTTTATATTAGAGTTCATTTTAAATGTAAAAATTTATTGTTATGAATCATATTTTTGCTGCAATATTTAATGCAAAATCTCAAACTATGTAACTATTTATTATTTTAATTTTTGTACTTGTATGAAATGATTAATTTCATTTTAATATAAGTTAATGTTCCATTTATAATCCATTTTTTGGGTTATTTTTGTGACATTCGCAACGAACTTTGCTCGGTAGAAAAAGTAGTATAAATAAAAAAAAATTAAATTTTCCTCAGTCACCCAATTTATAGACTGAATTCAGTGGGACTACCTGGAAGACTTATAATATAATATAAGAATACTTATATGAGGTAATTTAAGTTGCAACAGTCTATCAGGTAGAAATTACAAGGATAAAATAAAGTCTCGGAAAACCGGTCAATTTATATGGGCGGTACTAAACGGGACATGACAGTGTCGTCTTGTTTCATTCTCCAAATGTGTACCAAATTTGACTGAAATTTGTACAACTGTCAATATGATAGAAACCTAAGAATATGTGGATTAAATCGGTCATTTGTGGGGAAAGTAAGGGACATTGTTAACCCATTGATTTTCTCAATTTTTATCAAGTTTTTAGCGCATTATGATGGACAAAAATTTATTTAACAAATTCTTAACGTGCACCAAACTCAACTGGATTTACTGCAAACGGATAGGAGACATGAATCTAAAACCATGTAGACTAAACCGTTCGTGATTTGCATGAGAAGTATCAGAACGGGTACAGTTAACCTACATTTTTGTTGTTGTTTTTTTTTTCAGTTTTTACTAAGAATTAAATACCAAAAACATTGGCAAAAATCTATGAATTGCATGCCATTTACAAACCCGCGAATATGATTTAATGAAATGTTCAGCTGTGCTAGTTTTGAGAATTTTTATATTTACGGCAGCCATCGCGTCTATTAGCTAGCCAGTCAGATTTCTCAAAATCGTGTTAAAAATTCATGGAAAAAGTCGAAAGATACTTGATACTTTAGATGCCTCCTATATGCCTATACAAAGTGGTTTCTGTCAATTCCTGCATTTTGCATGGGAGGTGCCAGAACGGACGTATTCAGCTCGTCCAGCTACCGTCCCAAACTAGAATTTGCAGTATCCAGAGTTTAACTGGTGACCGATCATGGCGCCATGGTTAGCACACGCGACTATCGTTCGCATGATCCCGGGTTTAATCCCGAATACTCGTACAACAACCTATCATTATTCGAGCGCCGATCACCTCGATGTGTCTTACGAACACTTCAAGTAGCAGTAATCGACAAGTCTGGTTGAGTGAGTCTAAAAATAGAATGTGTCTCATTCGTGAAACGTAAGGAAATTTGTTTTTTTTTAGAGTTTATCCAAATTCTTGGAAATGTTTCAAAAGTTATGGAAAATATGATTTAGAGGTTTAAAAAAATTTGCATTTTGTATTTAGCAGTAAAAAATATTAAGAGCTATAATTTTTTTCCCACATTCAATGTACTAATTCATAACCAAAAGCGTGAAAAAGATTTCCGTCAATTCTATCATTTTTATGTGGGAGTTACAAAAAGCGGAATGACGGTTCTATTTTGCGTCTCTTCCACCAATGGATAGTTTTCTTTTAGAAGCGTTGGAAAATACATATTAAGATAAATACTATTTCGAGTATTCTGCTATTTGCTTGTAAATTTTAAGGAAAATCTCAAATTTTATGCTTTGAAAAAAGTTAACTCTGATAAAATCAAACCGTTTGGATTTAAAACACAATTCGCATTTTAAACCTGACAGCAAGATGGAAGAGAGTAAGAAATTTGAAAACTAATCAATACTCAAGTAAAAAACTTCTTTAAATTGGGTAGCGATATACAACGTGTAAAAGGTCATAATACTCAAGACTAATTCTTTTTTTTTGTAATGAAATGATTTAGAACTTGTACTGTGGACTATAAGAATTGAATTATATCCAAAAGTTGACAATGTGTTTATTTACTTCAAGCAAAATTCGTCAGATTTACATTTTGTATTTCCTATTCAATCTCATTGCAGGTTTCGGCGAAAATACTTTCACAAGACTCTATTCATATTATTCGTAGTACTGATAATCATTTTGTTAATAACCATTATAGTTTTAGCTGCTTTATTGCGTAAGTATTCTGTTTAGTTGCTTTCCGTTTCCCCCATCTTAATAAGTCTTCTTCAGATAAACAATCAATTAGTACAATTTGCCGCTCTAAAGAGTGCCTCAGGACGGCTGCAAGCCTTATTTACTCAATGGACGAAGAGACTGATCCTTGTGAAGACTTTTATCAATTCACCTGCGGCCGCTGGGCTGCGGAACATCCGAGACCAGAAGCGGTAACATCTAACGACTGGTTTCGTGAGAGACAAGCCAAGATTATGCGTGAACTTAGGGATTTTCTGAAACTGAACGCTTCAACAGATGAACCAGAAGCTGTTGCCAAAGCCAAGATTATGTACACAGCTTGTATGGATATGGAGCAGTTAGAAGAGCGGGAAATGGATCCGTTGGTGCATTTCTTAAAGGAATTTAAATTGCCAATAATACCAAGTGGCTTAAACTTGACTCTCTCTGCTGAAAGTGGAAAAAAGTACAACCAAACCGATACTTTCAGTTGGCTTAAATCAATCGTCCTCATAAAAAAACATCTAGGAATGGATTTAATAATAGGTTTCGATATATTTCCCGATCCACTGAATAGAACAATTAATCGCATAGCTTTGGGAACGCCTGAAACTGATTCAGCACTGCCTTTGTAAGTTTCTAATTGGGGGTACAAGACGGCATTTTTAATTCATGTTGTGCATCAATTTTAGCAATAATGATGACATCCATAAAATCTTACACAAAGCCCGGAAGAAAAGCATTTTCGGAGAAGATGACGATGATGATACGGACATTGAAGGTCGTGAGGAAGAGGAGGCGGCCTCAACTAAAACGACGTCTAGTGGTTTACAGGCGTATGTCTCTTACGTTCAAAAGTTGGTCGAAATTTATGTGTCATTTTTGGACGACGACATCAAATCTGACGTTCTGGATGAAAGTGTGAGCAAAATGACAATGCAGGCTGTAAAAGTAGCTAGAAAAATTTACAAGGTAAGCACTACGTAATTTTTCAGTCTACATTTTACCACCAAATGATATTGGACTAAATTTGAGTTTGATCGTCGGATCTTCTGTAGATTCTGTCAAATAAATACAAACAATATATTTTATTTGCTATCTGACTTTCTGGCAAGATTTTCGAGTGAACAATGCCACGATCCTCAAAGAAAACAGACTTTTCCATGACTTTGTATTTTTCGGTTACGGGTCAGTTTGCAAATATCATTTCGAAGACACTGTCTCATCACTAGTTGTGATACATTTCGTGAATGTGAAGCCTAGGCTGAAATCTTCAGAAGAAAGTTCAGGTCTAAATGACAGATCGCGGCCAAACTACGCGTCAGTATAGAGGAGAGTTGTGCCCACTTTGTGACAGAAATAATTATGAAATACGCTTAAGCGGGCTTTTTAAGTGACCAATTATTTACTCTTTTTTGACAGAATATACATGTTTTTTGTGATTAGGAAAGCGGTGGTTATCCCCGCTTATTTTTTGTATTGGTAAAAAAGACCCAACGTATAAGCTACAATTATTGTTGATTATTGTTGGCTGTTTTAAACAGTGCGGTATCATGAAAATTGGTCACTATTGAACATAATTAATTAATTAACAAATTAAAATCAATTGCCACCAAAATTTGCTATATAATTTTGGATCACAAACGTATCTATGGCATAATTACGGCAAACCAGTTCACTTCAAAAATGTCTTAAATATTGCTGTACCCTTAATGTTCGGTGTTCCAAAAGTGAAACATTTGTAAAACAGTGTTCGATATTGCAATTTTCCTTGATTGGCATTTTTAGTATTTCAATGATGCAAGTATTTAAAGTTCTACTTAATCTTTCAAATATTATCAACTTCTTGAAAAAATTGATAAATGTTGTCTAATAATTATGAACTGTTTTACTTTTACTTTCCACAGCTCAAGACTGAAGCCGAAAATTCAACGCAATCGTCGAAAAACCCCATAGAGGATATTGTATACATCTCAGTCAAAGATTTGCAAAATCAAACAGACAAACTTCTAGCGCCCAAAACGTTGCCCATTTGGGAGGAATACCTTCAGATGATGTTCAATAGCGGCGCCAACAGCAGCAAATTCAACACGTCAAACATCCAAATAATCACTAGTAATGCCGATATCATGTATCTGCAAACCATTGCCGAGTATCTAATGGAAGTACCAACCATACATCTCGAATTCTATCTGTGGCTGAGTGCAACGGAAGAGTTAATCCTGCATACCACCAGTGAAATGCGTCTGCTACATGCCGAATATATGCGCCAGGTCATTGGAACCGAGGGCAGCTCACCGCGCTCTCTGTACTGTGCCCACGGCATAAACAGCCTGATGGGCATGGCAGTCAGCTATGCATTGGCAGATGACGACTTCACTCGTCACAAATTGCCAAACGTTCGTCGTATGCTCGACGACATACGAAGGTCGTTTAACAATTTGGTACGTTCGACCACGTGGATGGATGGGCCAACGAAATACGAGACTTTGCAAAAGTCTGCGGAAATGAAAAGTTTCATTGGCTATCCCGATTGGATAACTAATAGCTCTGCCCTGGATGAGTATTATGCTGGCGTTCAGGTTAATGCGTCAACCCACCTCGAGAATATGGTTGGTGTTCTACATTGGCAGATGGAAATCAAGCTGAACAACCTAAACGTTCCCGAGCCATTTGGTTGGGCAACATCGCCTTCAAATGTTAATGCATTTCACACATTCCAGGCGAATGCGATAAGTAAGTTCATAACTGTTGACGGATGAAACAGGAGTTGATTTGTCTAGAATGTAAATGCGACATAATAATAAGCCTAGTGTTAAGAAATTATTCATGATTTAATTTGTACTTTATGTTTTGTTGAATCTGAGTTGATGATAATTATAATTTAATGACACTTTCATATTACAGCAATACCAATTGCGATACTGCAGTATCCTTTCTACGATTTGGGATTGGAGTAAGTAATTACGCTACAAGCGTATCTACGGAATCAGTGATTTTTCGTTTTTGGTTTTAACTGCACTCTGAAACGCACAAATGGACAACAAAAATATGGCGTACAAATAAAAGAAAACAAATTGAAAAAAATATATTATGGATGTCATGGAGTATGGAATTCGATCTACTTTTTCTTTAATGTTAGGCAGAAAGAAAATTGCTGAAATTTTTGGTGTGACAAAGCTATATTCCCTTTGATTTGTTTACCCAAATCCATTTCAACTTGGCACATTTTAATAATTTTCCTGCACTCTAACTGACGACTATTTTTGGACGAACTCAGCATGACCGTTATGGAACCTACCTTACAAAATGACAAACCCATCAAGAGCTTATTCATCTGAAATTGTGTTAGTCGTTATAATTTTAATCGATTAATACTCGTATAACTAGAGATACGAGTGTAGTTTACCTTTAATCACCTTAAACCTTAAAATGTCGTTTTTATCATAACCTTTACAGTTCTTGCAATAATACTATGGATTCATGGCCTGTGTAGCGAATATTCTAACATTTTATAGAGAGCAGGCTAATTACCTACATAATTTTAGTGCAAATCCATTGAAAATTGTAAGCGATGATAAACAAATTCTGGGAAAAATACTGGGATATTAAAAAAAATTTATTCAATCTAACTTTTTATCGGCAAAATATGCTTATTGAGAAAAGCCTTATGACAGACATCGTTCTGCATAATTTATAACTCTTAAGATTGGCCAAATAGGATAAGAAATGAATTGCTGACAGCAATTGAAACCTCGTTTCAATGAACGAAGTTTCCAACTTTGACTATTTCTGACATAGATTTCTAAGCTCATGAACACTCACCAGCTATGCCTCTGTGAATTTTCATTCAAATTGGATTAGTCATTCAAAAGTTACATATTTATTTCTTTTATTTTGAACAAAAATATCATGACGCTGTGATAGTTTGATACGACATCAGATGCTTACTGGAAAAGTCCCTCTAAATGGGTCACTTTTATTTTGGAAATTCTCATGTGAGAGCACGTAAAGCCTCAATTAAAGCAGAATCTTAGTAGAAATATTACGAAACGAACATTTCGGATTGTCGATTTGTCGTTTTGTTTGAAATTGTTTTTTTTTTTTTTAATTAATATGGGGTTCGTTTTATCATTTTTGGAATATAAATTATACCAAATATTACATAATTGGGTCCATATAACCTTATTGTGTTGGGACCTTAATATCTGAAATAAATAAATAAATAAATATTACATAATTAGTATATGGTATATACCATTCACTAAAATTATAAATATGGCTTTTAGGAATGATAAAAACAAGTTGAAAGGGTTGAATACATTTCTTGTGTTTCGTCGTGATACTGAGAAAAAGACTAACAATATTGATAGCTTTAATCAGATATGGAGTTGTAGGCTTTGTAGTAGTCTTTAACAGCGATTGTTACATCACAGTGAAAGGAAAAAAAGTCATTTTTTACATAATTTCCTCAATTAGATGTGCTTTTATTTAAATATAACAATAATAATAAAATACGTAAAATAATATATTATAAGCCAATTATGAAAATTCGATATATGAATTAGAAGTACTTCGAAAGTGTTGCATCACTATACTGTACTAATTTAGTGGGGTAGTTCAGAATGAGTCACAAATATAGCCCCATTTATCAATTTTAAATATTTTATAGTTAATATGGAAAACTGAAATGGGAGATTATGCTTTACACTTTCTTTTATTAATAAACTTTAGGTGTCATAGTGGCATTCGTATTCGCATTTTGAAAATTTTACAGCAAATACCTCACTAAAGCAATGTAGTCTAAAATTTCTAAAAACACTAACAGAGTCTGCATTGTAAGCAAACGCCAATAGATCATAGTTTGAATTCATTCTCTCTAAAAAAAGCAATAGAACAAAAACTGATTAACAGACTAAAAATATTGTTATTAAATGTTTTTAAATGTTTTACTATTTAAATGTTTATGGAGCCTGGCTCCCTTCATCAGATAATATTCGAAATATTTGAGAGTTTCCAGTTCAGCGAAGAGAATGAATGCTTTGAAAGATATTTTGGATGGGGAACAAATGAATTATTTCAAATAAATTATAAAAATATAATAAAAAGACAGCGTTGCACTTTATTTCTAAAAGCTCAACGGTACACCACCGACTGATATAATTAGTAAAGGATTGAAGGAGCACCCGATTTCAGTCAAATTTGTTCGTAAGTAATTATAGAAGAACATTTTGGTTTTAAGTCGGCAGCGCAAACAAGGCTACCGTCAAGTTTGATGAAATAAAGTCAAACATCAATATAAATATATATTTTGAAATTTCCAACGTCTAAGAATTATACGGAAATATTTAGGTATTTGTACACTGAATTCATGCAACCAAAATATTCCGCACTGCTGAAGAGGTTAAATTTATATAGCATCTTACATAATATAGAGAAAGCAAAATATTTATTGTCAAAAAAAGTTAAATTTGTTAACTTCTGCCAGGGACCGCAAATAGTGGTTATTAGGCCGATTTTTAACTAAAAAAAATCACAAAAAATCACGTCTCAAATATACTGTATTTCATGTATATATATTGCATGGAAATGTTTGTCTTTCAATGGATTTTATAAATGTATCAACGCAATCTGACATATGAGTTGTGTTCAGAAAAATGAATTTTTAAATTTCGCGGGCTACATACATTCGACTTTCGATTATTATTTGTTTTTATGTTGGTACAATCGTCTCGAAGATATGTTGACGGTTTTATCCATATAACATGTTTAGTTTGTTTGTGAGAGGCATACTTAAGACAAATGTTTTGGGTGTTCGGTGATTTTCTTTTATCGAAAAAAATGGATCTAAGAAGTTGCACCAAGTTTGTGTAACAAATGGAATTAAGTGCTCAAAAAACTTGAAATGTTAACAGTGGCATACTCTGAGTCAAAAAAATGTTTACAAGTGGTAAACCGATTATTATCTGTAAAAATTACTTATAATAATTATAATTATTATTAATTCTAATTACACAAATTAGTTGCAATAATTATTTTTGAGTTCTATAATAAAAATCAAAAACAGTCGTTAAAAATTATTCTTGTTTTTAAAAATCAGGAACAAAAATATTGATTAATTTTTACATAAAAATATCAATTAGTGATTTTTATTTTCTCTGTCAAGAGAATAAAATTTAAAAATTATGAAATGTTAATATTTGGCAAACGAACCGAAACCATACCATAATTCGCAGAAGGATATTGAAAAATATGTGTAACGCCATTTATTAATAACAGGGTGGCGCAATAGAACGTGCATATTGCATCATCTTTTTTGCGGGGTAGAAAAGGCGCGGGCGGGGGGACACCTACATCGTTAGATTGGCGGGCTCATGGAGTTTTAGTCGCTATGAATCACTTCGACGGGGAGCGTCGCGCATTTTGCGTGCGCGCATTTTACGAGAACTCTCGTTCATATATTGCTACTAGGCGACTATATTGTGCTGAATATGGACTACGGCGAATTAGTGAAGCTCCGAGTGCTAATTTAATTAAAATATGGGTAAAGTATTTTGAAGAGACCGTATTAACATTTAAACCACAAGAAAATGGTCGCCCAAGAACATCTAGGACCGAAGACAATGTTGAGAGAGTTATGAAGTCAGTACGAGGAAATCCACAAATGTCGACTCGCAAGAGATCATCTGTCATACAATTATCGCGACGAAGTTTGCAACGAATTTTAACAGTGGATCTTAAACTGCATCCATATACTTATGAGCTGCAATTAACATAAGAATTGAAAGAGTCTGACTTCATAGCAAGGCTCGCATTTGCTAATGAAATGCTTAATCGATTTTCCAATTTTGACAATATCTTTTTCTCTGACGAGGCTCATTTCCTTATGAATGGGTTCATAAACCGTCAAAATTGTAGTTACTGGAACAGTGAAAATCCCAAAATCAAACACCAGAAACCATTGCATAGTCCTAAAGTGGCAGTATGGGCAGCAATCTCTGGCGGAATAATTGGTCCTTTTTTCTTCGAAAATGCGCGGGGCCAAAACGTCACGGTTAATACGGAACGCTATGTTGAGATGTTGAACGGATTTTTGGCTCCAGAAATTGAAAGTTCAAGAATAGTGAATTCCAGAACTTGGTTCCAACAAGATGGAGCTACCTGTCACACATCAAATGACTCCATGGCGGTGGTGAAGCAGATGTTCCCTGACAGACTGATTTCGAAAAGAGGTAATATCCCATGGCCCCCACGTAGTCCAGATTTGACGCCTCTTGACTTTTTTTGTGGGGATACCTCAAACACAAAGTCTACAGTAATAATCCAAGAAACATCGTTCAGCTCAAGGAGAATATCCGTGGTGAAATGGCAGCCATTACACCAGTATTACTGAAGAAAGTTTTCAATAATTTTCGTTTGCGGTGAGAGGAGTGCCGTCGTAGAGAGGGTCACCATTTAGATGATGTTATTTCTAAAAAATAAACTCCATTTATTACTCTACAATGCCTTAGATTTATTTTAACCATACCTTTTGTATTTATTTTTTAATCTATTTTTTAAATATGCACGTTCTATTGCGCCACCCGTTATTTGCAAGAGAAGACAGTATTATTGAGTACTTATTATAGAAATTTAAGTTAGGTGAACTGATTTATATATACTTTTCTCCAGAGCCTTTTTGAGTTGAAAATCCCCTGAATTAAAGTATAATAAAGAAGTAAAATTTTAAATTTCTGAAGCCATCCGATTTTTATTAAACCGGCCAATTTGCATTTGTCGAGCATGACAGTGTAATCTATTCTCATTTGCTGAAAGGCTGATGCGAGCTCAAATTTAACGAATATAGGAATATATAATAATATATTATATATACATATAATATAATTATATAATATATAATAAAATTAGGTAATTTGTATTGGAAATACCAGAGAAGGTTAAGTCGGTTTTTTGTATGGGACTTGGCTACTTAATTGACTTTTATCCGACATTATGGAGAACTACAAAACAATATAATATAAGAGTAGAGACCACTACAGATGACTACATTACAAACAGCTGATTAAGTTTCGGAAAATAGGCCAATTTATATGGAAGGTGTCAGAAGGGGTAATATGAATAGGTTGACTTTTTCAGATTTTACTAGAAATTACGATGCAATACAACGGACAAAGATTTATATTAGGTTACAGATGAAATGTTATGGAAATGATATTGAATTTCGAAAAATTGGTTTATTTTGTGTGGGATGGATGGTCCGATATAGCCTATTTATAATCACGGGGATTCATTTTAGGTCGACCCAAGTTCTAAGAAGTTCCATAAAGATTTATGGCAGTTATCGTGTTCGCCAGTCGGACGGAGATCGCTCAATCGACTTAAAAAGTTTTGAAACGTATTTGGTCTAAAGATTCTTGGTATTTTAAACGCTTCCTTCTGGGTAGCGTATCCTTCCGCCGCGTGAAGGTGCAAAGATTTTAACACCAACCACGAAATCCGTTTTTCTTCTTCAAAAATATGTACCAACATTTTTGATTTGATTTTTATCAAAGATCGAGAAATAAAAAACCTAATTCCGATTTTTATTTTTTATTTCTGAGAAAAAATATTATTTTTAATTATTATCCTTAATTGTTATTATAAAACTTAAAAATAAAAAGTAATTAGTATATACAATAATAAAATAATAAATATCAACAAGTAAAATGATTTATATGAATATTGATTATAATCGTTACTGTCTCTGTCTTCTACGCCGTGCAGCCACCACTCCTCATATCGTACACACACGCACTGAAACTTTTATTATTTCGTTGCCTTTCCCTAAATAATTTCAAACTTAAACAATCAAAGTTTAAATTTCTATTGTAATTTCAGAGCTTTGAATTACGGTTCGATTGGTACAATACTTGGCCATGAATTGACGCATGGATTCGATGACAGCGGTCGCATGTTCGATAAAAACGGAAATATGGTGCAGTGGTGGTCCAATGAAACAATCAGTGAGTACGTCAATCGTACAGCCTGTTTTGTGGAACAGTATAGCCACTACTATTTGGAAGACATCGACGAATATGTAGGTGATAATTAATATTAATATAAAGACAGTGAAATCCATAAATATTATGTGTATTTGTTTTAGATCGATGGCGATTTAACTTTGGGCGAAAACATTGCCGATAATGGTGGAATGCGTGAAGCCTTTCATGCATATCGTCTGTATGTGCGTGAGAATGGCAAGGAAAACTTGAAGTTACCTGGACTAGAGCATTACAGCCATGAACAGTTATTTTTTATATCCTTCGGGAATCTATGGTGCGAATCGTATACACCAGCGGCCTCACGTTATGCGGTCGAAGACTCCCACTGCCCTGGCAAAATCCGACTGAAAGGTGTCCTATCAAATTCCGACGAGTTTGCCAGTACTTTTAAATGCCCTCGCGGATCAGAAATGAATCCAAAGGGTGCGAAATGTCGTATTTGGTAAAGACCCAATAGCTTAAGCAAATTAAATTTGCTCATCGATCTCAAGATTAGTGTTGTATTGCGTAATATGACGAAAAACAGAAGTATTTTGATGAAACTGATTGTTTGAAAAACAAAATTTCCATACAAAACTTATCCGAGTTATACGGATTTCAGATATCCTTAACAGTGTTCTTACAATGAAATTGTATATAAGTTATAACTATGCACTTTATTTAACTATTCATCCAGTTTAACGCTGCCATACTTTGCAATGGTTATGTTATTTATAGTTGTTGCTTACTGTAGGATAATGTATTATGTTTAAGTGCTCCTGAGCTTTTTAGGGATATTGCGAGAAATTTTATTTGACATGTATTTGAAATTTTTTATCCGTTTTTTGCAACTTCGGGATCATAAATTTTGCTCAACTAATTAATAGTAAAGTTTAATTTTCTTTCGTGTAAATTATACAATTTTAATTAACAATTGTTATGTACATTTTTCCAAGTTTTTTGAATTTTTTGCGTTTAAAAAGTATCTACCGAAATCCTTTTGTTGAAAAAACGCTAACGTTTCAAATAATGTAATATTTCTAAAGTGACATTTTTTATATGCGAGCAAAAAGCGTTGGTGAAAATAGAAATGATTGACACATCAAACATAGAGAATGCAATGCCTCCACGGACAACAATTTGACCCCTACTTTAATATCTCATGTACATGTATAACTAGCTAACTCTGCCATATTTAAAAAAATTCTTGCTCAGTGTTTGTTGTTCAGAAATAAGTGAACATATTTAGTCAACATCAATGTCAAATTCTATTGTTTTGTATAACATAAATTAAAAATTATAACTGATTTCGATTTATATATCTTTTAATTTCATTTTTGATTTCATAGCCTTGTTTTCAGACCGCTTTCTCAAGAATCCAAATTGATCACACGACTAGAATAGAAAATAATTCCAAGAGTTCCCATCTTCTGCGATATGTCTCCAACTCGTTGCTAGGAATATTGACAATACTTCAAAAGCCTGCTTTTTCTAACAAAGTTCTCAGCACCACTTTCTGCGACACACATTGTATTCGTATTCGATATCTTTTGGTGCTGGAGTATTTGGGTTCATCTGCACTTCATATATATAATATTCTTAATATATATCAATATTCTAAACCACGTCGCTATTATATAACCAATACAGCGCATGGTTGACATTCTTCTTAAAAGTTGATGAATCTTTATATTTCCGGAAGTTTCTCGAAGGTTGCCTTCACTGACTTATCCGCTTGTGTCATAACCTAGGATTTGTTTTATACATAGCGGAGCTGAGATAAATGAATTCATCTACCGCTATCAAGTTATAGCTGCCAACGTTCTTATGGTATCCCAAACGAGTAGATACGTGAGCTTTGTTTTGTCCTTGTTTTGCACCAGACACATTTTTCTGATTCCTTCTCGATACTTGAGAAGACTTCAATAATATCACGCAGTTTTCTATCAATATTGGCCATGTATGATAAGGCTCTTATCAAAGATGGCACCAATCGTTTTAACTGCAGCTTTCCAAATAATTATATCCAAAAATATGTTGAAGAGCTCGACTGATAAGCTGTCGACCTATCTAGATCCTCACTTGTCAATCTTTACTTTATTTACTTCGTGTCAGTCATCGTTATCATACGAAAAAACCAAAGCATCGCTAGAATACCAAACTGTACAGTTTTTGCAGTATGTGACTGTCGGAGGCAGCTTTAAAACCAACAGATAGATGGTACTTGCCGATCGAGTTTTCCTAGGTCTTCTTCGGAATTTGTCGTAGTGTGAATATACAGTCAATTGCCACATAAGGCTCAACTAGCTCAGCTAGAATCAACTTTAATCTTTCACATATCACCCTCGACTGCACCTTAAAAGCCATGGGTAAAAGACTGTTGCTGAGATAGTTTTTACACACGTTTGGATCGATTTTTTTTTTGTTTTTTGAACAAATTGCATAATGTACTCAAATTCCCGTCACCAGGCGTGTATTCCTCCAAGCCATATTTAGAAGCTGACGCATGATGTTTATCAGCTTATCGCCTCCTGTCTTAAACAGCTCTGTTCTGGGCAATTTATTGCATCGTTGATAACTGCGATGATTTCTTTACTCTTGCTGACATCCGATATTAGATCAAGCATGCTTTGCATATCCGTGAATATATTTGGACCGCTGCTTTTACAAGAGTGGAGTTCTATTCCATCCCTTTGCTTCTGACCTATCTTGCTATATCCTTTTTATATGTTTCTGTATCCTCAATGTTTTTTCTGCCTAAAAAGTCGGTCCCTCCCCTTGTAACGTTCCATAATGACAAGCGTCACAATAGGCTGCAGTGTTTATATTCTTCAGACACTATGCGATGTTCTTTGTTGTACCTGGCGTTGTCAAAACGCCATTTTTAATACCGAAGTAGGGTTTTGGCAGCTGCCATTGAATGCGCAATATGTTGCACTGTGTATCAGGAACATCACGATTGGGGACTTTTTGTTGTAGTAGTTTAGAGTCCATTTTCAGAGCTGTTACTGTACTTACAGAATTTTTCAACCATTAGACTAAGAACTTCTACCCTTCCTACTTTGGCGATGCGATTCTGACCTCCAGGGCAGATTGCGTTCAGGCTTTGTTGTGGCAGTTCTTTCCAAACTCTGAGATTCTGTCCCCATCTCCAAAGCTGGGATCGTTGAAAGCGTGACGTTTGTTAGGTAGCGGAAGTCACCTGGTTTAGACGGTATAACTGGAGAGATGTGTAAAACATCTGGAAGGTTATTACGGACTACATAGAGGCTTTATGCATGCATTATGTACATGTTGACTATTTTTCCCTTATTCCGGTGCTTAGAAGAATACTGGAAAGAATAATGGTGCAAAGATTAAGTGAGAGAGGCCCCGACGACATGTGCCCTTTTCAATTCGGCTTTACAGGGGATAGTAGTGTTGAGGATGCCTGGATGCACGTTCAGAGATGCGTGAACGAATCCACTGAGAACCAGTTCTTGGAGTTTTTGTTGATATTAAGGGCGCATTTGATTACTTGAGGTGGATGAGGGTGTTGGAAAGGCGTACGATTTTAGAGTGCTAGAAGTTGTGCCGTTGACGTAGTTACTTCTCTGGCAGAACAGCTAGTGCAGTTGCTGCAAATGGTACGGTGCAGCTAGACATTGCCCGTGGTTGTACGTAGGATTCTATTTATGGTCCATTTATATGAAAGCTTATGATTGACCCATCATTGGGGCAGCTAAGTGATCAATGCAATGTCTGGTGCGTATGCTGATGATTTATTCACCATGATTCATCGGGAGGAGCGAAGTATTTGTCTCATTTGGATAGGTTGCGAGGTAAGCTGGTCAGCGTTGTTGGCATCCTTAGACGTGTACTTAGGAGTGATTGGGGGCTTAGCAGACGAGATGCTCGTATCGTTTATCAGAGGCTGTTTGTTGCAATGAATACTTATGAGCCTCTTGTTTAATAATGGTTGGCAAATTCCGTATTCGGATATCGTAAGACCCTCTCTTGTCAGAGAGTGGTGTTATTAGCTCATATGTCAGAATGTTGTACGGTATCGACAGATGGCCCTCAGGTACTTGTGGGTGCTGCGCCGCTCGATTTTGTAGCAGTTCGTCGTGCGACGGAATTGAAGGCCAAGAAATAGTGTGCACTGGCGAAATGTGTCTTGTCCAAAATGGCAAACACGTTGGGAAGAGAGTCATTACGGACGTACTACATTTAGGTTTTTCCTGATGTTAGGTGGGAGAAACACTGATTTATGTTTTACACTCGTTTTGTTTCTTACTGATAGGACATGGGCCACTCAATGCTTTATTGCATAAAAGGACCCTGTCCGTGCAATTGGGTTGCACCACTGGCTATATATTGTGGGAGTGTCCTTTATATGCAGATATAAAGGACCTCCTGGGATTAGCAATATTTAAGTGAGGTGATCACTAGATAACCAGTAATATGCTCTCTACCCAGGGCGTATTGAGCAGAGCAACGGAATTTCCTTCCAGAGCGTTTGCTCGGCGTAGGGCTGCTGTGACGTAGTTGTTGGAATTGGGTCTGCGGCCTTTTCCAGGCAGCCTGACCTGAGGGTTAAGCGGCTGCAAGACATTTCGGGTCGGGCTGATCCCACAATTTTGCTCAATTTGATAGGTGGCAGCTGCAGCTGATAGGTGGTATTAAAATCTCCCAGAACAATATTAATGCCATAACCAGGGCAGCGGTTATCCATTTTTTTTTGTTTCAGAAGTAAAGCTAAATAACACATAAAGCTATGATTGAGATAAAACTTTTATTTCATCATAGTGCTTTGACCTTGGCATTATGTACGAAATACAGCGTCATTTAAAGGACTGCTTCTGGAGTGGTTGCAGCAATGGATACTTTTGAGGTAGTTTCCGACCACTTTTTCACACATTTCGTGCGGTATCTCGCGGATAACTTGACGAATGTTGGTTTCAAATGCTCCAATGTTTGTGGATTAACTCCACAAAAAAAGTTTAACGGCGTCAAATCGCATGATCTTGGTGGCCAATTGACGTCGCCAAAACATGAAATTACGCTTTCTAGAAACTTCTCATGCAAACCAACATCGGTTGTGTTGAAACCACATATAGCCAAGTTCATAATCTTCAATTGAAGGCCAAAAAAGTCGATTATCATACGGCCATGGCGGTCTGAATTGAAATTGGGATTATCCGCCACACTTTCACTAAAAGAAGCGATATTTTCGACAGACGATGCACATGGCTGACACATCTGTAACGCTTCAAGTCTCTTTAAATTTCTTTATAATCTTGCCAATTCCTTTCACAGTAGGTCGAATCACTCTGTAATGCACCAAAAGTGCCCACATTTGAATTACCACTTTTGTATCCATATTCGTAAATGGCAAACCTTTCGCCAAATAAATGACACTTCAGATAACAGGTATTTAACAGCTGACAGCCTTGCTGATTTGAAACCACTAAATGTGTAATAAGAAACATACCAGGAGTTCTATTTTTGAGCTATGCTTCTGTTTGAAGGTATAAGAATAATTTTATACTTATAATGCTATGACTAAATTTTTGCAATAAGTATGTAAATCTTCATAGGTTTATGTCTGTTGCGTGTCTGTTGGAAGCGCGATGGAAATCACACTGAGGCTCATTGAAATTGAAATTTTCCATAAAAACTTCCCGTAGCCAGGTGTAGGTTTGAAAGTGGACCAATTCGAAGTAGGACTAAATTTGATCACACAATGATTGGTACTAGAAAGAATCCTTCCAACTTAAATTATTTTTTAGCAACCGCGCCATAGTGGGTGTGGTTATTGAAAATAATAATCGAAAGTCGAATGTACGTAGCCCGCGAAATTTGAAAATTCACTTTTTTTTAACAAACCTCGTATGTGAGCTACCTTAAAGAGCCGGCAATGCAGACAATATTCATTCTAAAATTAAGTTAAATAAGAACTGGATACGTGCTAAGTTATATTGAATTTAATACAATTCTTCAACTTGAATCTACAAATAAATGGGTAAAATTAGGTTAGATTTTTATGGAAGATACCACCATTACAATTTGATGCAATTAATAAAAATGTAAATTTCTGCAGTCTGAGAATTAGATTTTACAGTTTAAATTTTGATCACTCGGCCAATTCGTATGGGAGGCACCCAAACGGGAGCGGTATTAATGCCCCCTTCCATTCTCAGAATAAAGTTTATTAAACATTTACATTATTAAACATTACATTATGAGTGCCAAATTTATCGTAACTCCGTAATAACTGCTTGAAAAGTATGTACCACAGGAATATATGGGTTAAATTTGTTACTTGTATGGATGCTTATTCGGTCATTTTACCATCACAAATAGGAGGTCAATGTAGCCGTTTACGATCCGCTGCTACGATATTGGGATATGCCAAGTTTTTTTCAGTTATCGTGTCTACCGAATGGAGGTTCGACTCAATCGACTTAAAAAGTGATGGAACATATTTAGGGCAAAGATATAAAAGTAAGTTAAGTCAACATGTTATTTATGAATGTTAGTCATTATCGACGCGCCCGCATATCGAATATGAGCCTGTTCATCGCTCGCGACGATGTAGATCACAAGTGCCACAATTGAAACATTGGTCGCCCATATAAGAACGAATCACACCTGTGGAAAAATTATACTTTTGTAATTTATTCTTATGCATTATCGGCTAATTAACAGCAATAGTCGGTAGTGTAAATTGATGCACAAATTTAGCTATAAGATTGAAATATCTGAATTTAATTTCAACTTTAATAACGTAATATTATATAATTTATGACGATGAGCAGAGTATCATAACATGGTATTGAAAAGAAATTTCTTGAAATTTCTGCAATATTTCTTTTAACTTTGCTGATTCTTTTTCAGTAGTATTTCACATTTTCGAAAATGTTTTCATGTAAATTAGAACAAGATTTCAATCTCCGTTAACTATAAAAAATGTATATTTCATTACTTTATTGTTATGAAGCTTGTTTAAAGCACAAAAATATTAACTGATTTAAAAAAAAAAATTTTTTGTGTTTTTGAAAACAAAATTGATTTCCGGAAAATGCATGGCACATTTACTTGATCGAATCGATTTTTAGTAATTTCGACACACAAAGACGCAACGCCCGGGTTGAATTATGTTACACATTTTTTAGGACTGGTCTTCATATGTGTAGCACATAAATTGCGAGTATTCAATAATACGAACTCTTACAAGTGATATCATGGTTCTTACAAGCAATTTTATTTTTAAAAAAGAATTAGAAATGTGTTACTATCCATTTTTCTGTTTTGTAAAAGGTAATGCAAAAATACCTCGCCTTTTGGACTGAAAAAAATGTTCAATCAAGTTTTGTATACAATCTGAAAAGAACTATACGACATTATTTGTATACCTACATGGTGTAGGTTCGGGAGGTATACTACTTTGTTTTGCCGGCATTTTGGCAAACATTAGTCTTGACAGTTCATATTTGGCAGTCGTAAAGTAGAGACGTGGCAAAAATATTCGATAAACCAACGTGTTTTAATCGTTAAAACATTTTATCAAAATCAATCATCGATTACTCTGAGGATAAGAAAGTTACGTGAAGTTTTTGGGAGAAACAATTTGCCAACAAGATGCACTATTTATCGTGTAGTGAATGATTTCGAAGAAAGAGGGTATGTAGCTGATAGGGCCAAGCATGGACCACAACGTACTGCAAGATTAGCTGAAAACATTACTGCTGCTCAAGAAAGCGTTCAAAACAATCCATCAACCTTAATTCGACGCCGTGCTCAGGAGCTTGGTTTTCAAAGAACAACTTTGGCCACAATCCGCACAAGGATTTGCATTTGTTTCCATTTAAGATTCAGTTGACACAAGAGCTTCTTCTACAAGAGCATTTACCCCGCCGTACATATGCAAATAGAATGTTACAGCTCGCCCATGACAACCCCGATTTTCATGAAAAAATCATAATGAGTGACGAGGCACATTTTTGAATGGATGCGTGAATAAACAGAATAGTCGTTTCTGGACAATGGAAAACCCTCAAATCATTCATCAGTCACCTTTGCATCCATTAAAAGTGACAGTCTGGTCTGTTGCGCAATTTGGTCAGGAGAAATCATTGGACCTTACTTCGTTGAAACTGAAAACGGCGTAATGATAACTGTCAATGGGGAGCGATATCGTGATATGATTGAAAACTTTCTAATGCCACAACTGCATGATTTGGGATTGATTAACATGTGGTATCAACAAGGTGCCACATCGCATACAGCCAAGATTACAATGGAATTACTGCGAGACCTCTTTCCAAAATAAGTTATTTCAAGAAATGTTGATGTTGATTGGCCTCCACAGTCGCCTGAGTCGCTCCGGACTCCTTTTCGTAGGCATATCTGAAATGCAAGGTTTATGCAAACAACCCAGAAACGCTTGGGCAACTCAAACAAAATATTCGTGATGAAATTAATGAAATATTGCGTGAAATGTGTGAGATTGTTATAAAAATGTTCTCGAAAGGGCTCGCATTTGTGAGGCTAATAGAGGCGGACATTTATCTGATATTGTACTCCGTACATAATTGCCGACATTAAATAAAACTTTTATCAATATAAGATCCATTCTCTTTCAGTTAATTAAAAATTATAAACAAACAAAGTAGTATACCTTCCCGACGGACACCCTGTACTTTAGCGAAAGATAACTTGTGATTATCCCCCTCTATTCCTGATATTCCTTAGCTCTTTATTATAAAGAGGTTGAAATAAAAAAGACAAGCTTTGTCTGAGACATAAACAGAATACTTTTTTTTATCTGAAATACTCATGTATGCAATTATTTATGAGATATAACATATTTCAAATGATGGCACGGAACTGAGAAATTAATTATGCAAACAATCTGCCGCATAAGTTCTGCGATGACTTGCGTTACATTAACTTTTAGGGCAAAGGCAAATTGTGTCTTCTTGGCACAGGTCTGCGACTTCAGAAAACCCTACAAGAAAAAAGAGTAGCGGAGTCTTGACATAAGTGAATTGGCTGATTATTTACCGAACCTATCATCTTAAAAATAATCGTAGCATCTATGTAAAATGGCAGCAACGCTCGCAACATTTGAATGTACTTCCCAATCGTATAACTTAACATAATGATTTGTCGTCATTGAATGAATAACAAACAACAGGCTTGACTGACACCCCAAAAATAACATAGCCGCCACAGTTTCCCTATATGGAAAATGTGTTACAAGACACACAGAAGAATAAGGTTTTGCATTACCAATTCAGTTTGAGCAAACAAAATTTTCATTTTTCTACGCTGGTTCTTTATCATGTTGTTGTCCTTGAGTCAACATAACTTAACTGTCACAATTTGTGAATTAGCATTTCTCGATTCTTCTCCATTTCGCAGCCCAAAAAGACTTCTCCTGGGCGCTGCACATATAAATCTTTCTCACTCTGATCTGTACTATTATAATGCAATTTGCAGCGAAAACTTCTTATAAATTATATAGTACAATCGATTTTTTATCCGCATACAAAATTTATTTATATATTTGAATTTTTGACTACTGAATGAATTCTCATCGTACATGTTTTTCAGAATGCAAATTTGAATAATTGTCCTTTGCATAACAAAACGGATATTCAGTAAAAACAAGGAGGGTCTTATATGACAGCTATAGTTTCAATATTTGCAATCACACAGCTTTAAGCGCTTCTTTTGTTTGACTTTTTGATGGATAACATTAATTTAAAATCTTTGAAATGGAAGCCTGAATATTCGCCCACAATTGAATCACACTTTTTGGATGATACCCATATCTACAGTTGAATAATACAAGAGTATAGAATTCATTAACTACACCCAAAAGCTTTACTATTGTCTTTTATACACGTAATCTGCCGCCATCACAAATCTCATATTCATGCAGAAACTATCGAATTGCTCATATTGTTGTCTAAACATTTTAAACAAAAGCATTTCGATTGTTATTTGTCCAGTAAAACGGATGACGAAGGATATTCTGTGCGGTTGTGTACTCGTACGTTACATTAAGTAAACTAACAAGAAGTGATTTATATACATACAAACATATCTATGAACAATGCAATATACTCGTATAGTGATGTGTTACGACGACATAGTATTAAGACAATTTAATGATATTCAACACATACTAATAATATTGTTTCAAAAAGGCCTTTTGGGGTCTCTTACTCAAAACATATTTTGTATTTTGCCTTTATAAAAGTTATAAAAAAGTAATTAAATCACCTTTGTAATCTTTGTAAATAAATGAAAAAAGGAAAGATCTGACTTGTTTTGTTTTCTAAATCTGGTTGGGACTAAATCTGGTTAGTACAAAAATAATTCGTTTTAACTGAGTGAGACCGCATTATCAGATAACAGAGTGGTCGAACCGAAAACTCAGAAGATGGTGTTTTAAAAATCGACACATTCAAACAATCATTTTTGAGGTGGTTGAGATTTTTAATTACAATAACCGAAACTTTTAGTAATCTGATCAGTATAATAAAAGTATTAATCATAGACCGTTTTTCAGATTTGCGTAACTACAAAATATAGATGTTGACCATTATCGGTAACTTGAAGTGATTGGAATTTTGGTAGTTTTCATGAGCTGATGCCAGTGTTTGGGTAATCGTTTCGCTTGTAAGACATTAATGGTAAAGATCTTACCTTCAAGGCTAGTTTATGAAAATTTTAGATGTTACACACCTTTCCAACAGAATTTGTACTTGATTAAGGGTGCACCAGCGACATTATCGATTTCTCGAAAACTTTAGCTACTCAGAAACTATTTTCGTGTCGAAAATGTCCACACCTGATATACCTATACAAACAATATAAATAACTTTTCAAAATGTTCGAGTATTTCGAACCTCTTAAAATCTAGATTCTTGAAGAAAAATAATGGCGACAATGCAGCAAGTCAAAAGTAAAATAATATTTCAACTTCCACATTAACTGTTCAAGCAATAATTCACGAAATGAGGCTGATTACCAAAATATTGAACTTTGATCTGATTCTGAGAATCACTCTCAAAGTTGCTTTCGAATTGAGTAATATATTTGATGTCTTTCATTCGTTTGCCTCAATGGTAGCAGAATTTTCTGACTCAGCACATCTTGTTCTAATCAATCTAAGCAACAGCACCACGACATTTCTATCAAAAGTACAATTTTATCTCCCTAAGAAATTATACTGTCCTCTACTGTCAGTTTTGAGACTACAAACATTTTCTGCGATATTTCAGTACCCCTATTCGAAATCTGTATCCTTTTGGCTCGTATGCTCGTATATACATACGTAAATATCAATGTGTGTGTGTGTTACGTATAGGCCCACATGTCCTTTATCGAATTGTAATGAAACTTTGGAAAGTTATCACTTAACTGCCTGAATTGGTTACCGTGTAAGGGTTAAAGAAGTAGATATTTTAATAAATATGGTTTTTGTGTATTATGGGGGCCAAGCCAAATACCATCAATAAGTGATAAATGTGGTACGTTATATGTTTTTTACATCAAATATATATATATAATTTTTTTTAAAAACTCGAATAAAACCGGTTAGACGATATTTAAAGTGCTTAAAAAGTACCAAGCAAGAAAAATTAGGAGTACTACAAAGAAGAAAATATTTTCATTAGTGACAAAGTCATAACATGGAGCGATTCTTTATTTCCAGCAGAAGTGCTTCCAGGTGGCTTCCAATAATATAGTAACGTATGCTAATCTACAGTAGTAATAATAACCGTACTTTTGCAAAAATGATGGTTTGAAGTTAGGGAATGTTTTGTTTTTAATGGCAAGTTGTCATCCCTGGGACAGTTATTAGTAGTACACAAATTTTGCAATATGAAATGTTATTAAGTTAAGAAAAAAAAAAAAAAAAAAACAATGAGATATTCACACCAACTAGGCAGACATACATTTTCATTGGTCTTTCAATCAAATTTGCGCCAGAGCTGGAGGGGTGGTTTTTGTGCACTTTTTTTAAACTTCCAGACCATCGCATAAAATGGTAAAGGGATTTATTTCAACCAAATCAAATAATATTTTTGATTCAAGACTGTGTGTGAATTGGAGACTTTCGTGTTATTTGAAAAAAAAGTCCATGTTAATTATAAAATGGGAATTCTCGGACTCTTTCTTTTCCACGCAAAATTTGTTGGCGTAAAATAGATATGAATGCAATACAAGTTAATCATAAATTAAGAAAAAGAATTAAGTATTACTACAGATATGGCGACATAATTTATTTTTATTGTTTGTGTAATTTAATTCTGTACTAAATTAATGTTTTGCCCACCAGATGATCCAAAATGCTCCAATTCATTTCAAATTAAATCGATTCTTATCAAAACTATGCTTATTCGATTATGCGATTCCTCACATTTCAATAATGAAAAATGTTATATACAAATTGTATTTTTTTTTGTTAAACAATTACTACAATAATAATATGTATTGAAACCAAACAAAAAAATATTCTGATATTTCCCAGCAAAAGAAGTGAATCTGCGGAAGCTGAAATTCGCAGCAATTTTTGCAGTAAAAGTGGTGAAAATTTGCGTAATAACCAATGAGTTAAACATAGGCTTGTCATACGAAGGAAACGGCTTTCTATGGTGTGTCTTCTCCACATTTTCATGAAGTTATTTTGGTGCAATTTTTCATTTGGCCACAGAAATTGGTTTTTGGATCAGAGTTTTCAGACTGAAATTGGACCGTAAAATAGTGTTTCTATCAAATGTGATTATGTGGCAGTCGAGTCCAGGCAAATTAATAGTATTTAAATGTAATTCAATTTAATAAGAACTAGCCGACCCGGGAAACGGGTCAAATTTTAGCAAGAGCAGAAATAATTGCTTTTTAATTTGTGGTTTGTATAGGAGGTACCACCTCCCATTGTCCAATCCCGCCCATATTTTCAGCAGCATTTAAGATATGTACACCAACCGATGTACCAAATTTGGTTCAAATACCGTAAACAGGAGCAGAAATATTAGATATTTAATTTATGGTTTATATGGGAGGTACCACGCCCCATTGTCCAATCCCGCCCATATTTGCAGTAGCACTTAAGATATGTACACCAAACCTACGCACCAAATTTTGTTCAAATACCGTAAGCAGGAGCAGAAATAATTGATTTTTAATTTTTTGTTTGTATGGGAGGTACCACGCCCCCTTGTCCAATTGGACCGAATTGTAAATCTAAACCATCCCGGGCACCACCCAGATGCATATACAAAAGTTTATGCAAAGCGGTCCAGCCGTTCTGGAGTTTTAAGCATCGGAACAAACCACGATTCATTTTTATATATATAGATTATCGAGTTTGTTTAGGTTAGGAGGCGATATAATAATGCTTCTTTGGAGATGATAGATAGCCATATATTGAGCTATTGGAAGTGATGCAAATATTATTATTTTTGAACGACTTCAGTTATTTATTTATTTATTTTTTTTCTTTTTTTCTTTTTTTTTTTTTTTTTTTTTTTTTTGCTGGGGTATTACATGAATTTAACTACTTAAACCAAATGAAAGCCTAGACCAGTACCGAAATTTCAGTTAGATGAATTAACTTACATGTACTTTCCACCTACTTCCTTTTGTGTTGCTGCCAAAAGGACTCTGAATTTAAGCACAATAAAAGAATCAAAATTTTAATCTTCTGAAGTCTCCCGTTTGGGAGATGTAGAATGACCGCTGATTCGCAGTACCAAATGTGTGATGCGAACTCAATTATAATGAATATAGTGCAATTCAATGGAAGATATGAATTTAGGAATACATAAGTTAACAAGGAAAATTAGTTTGGTGGTACCAGAGGGGGCGTGGTCATTCCGTTGAATATTATAAATTTTAATGTTAATATTATAATATGGGTAATATAAATGACGAGAATTCAACTAACTTCAGGCTGTGTATTGGTAATTACAGTGGAAAATCCATTTCGGTCGAATTTGGTACAACCGAGTGGTAGACATGGAGGTAAGAATATAATCTGTCATTTGCATGAGAAGTTCCACAAAAGTCTTGGTACCTCCCAGATACAGTGGATAAAAATTTTGACTACTACAGACAACAAATTAGAAATTACAAAGGGACGATTCAATTTAGAAAAATCATTCAATTTATACGGGACAAAAATGTTTGTGGGAATATACCCTGTTTCCATTCTGAAATCCTGTTGTGGCAATCGCTCAATGTTTGCCAAATTTGACTAAATTCAGTGTAACCGATTAGAAGACATGAATCCAATTATATATGGCTTAATTCGATTATTTCAATGGAAAGTACCAGAAGGGTTAGGATTAATCACTTGATTTTTCCAAATTTGACCAAGAATTAGGAAGTAATAGAATAGAAAAAAATGTGTTGCTACATGTTATGAAAGAGCAGTTACAGGTAGGAAATTGAATTGCAGAGAATTGGTCAATTTGTATGTGCAAAATTTTAAGAAGTTCCATGAAAATTTGCGGCAGTTATTGTGTTCACTACCAAGCCAGCCACATAGATGGATATCGCTCAATCGGCTTAAAAATTCATGGTACGGATTTGGATATTGTCAACAGATACTTGGCACTTTAAATGGTTCCTTCTAGGTGTTATACTTTTGGCCGTATAAAATGATATATACCTTCTTTCCCCCGGGTGAAAGTATAACCAGTGCAGAAATTTCAGTCAGATGAACAGACTTAGCACTATTTATTTTTACATACGATTTCCCGAATGGGAATGGTAATTCAGTCCACTTCCACTCTCATAACATCGTTTACTAAGCACATGACGAGTTCCAAATATAGCTAAATTCAATACAAAAGCTTGAAAGTTATGTTGCTAAGAATGGTGGATTAAATTTGTAGAAAAGGTATCACGAGCGATGCGGTGACTTTTACGATTTTTCTCAGATTTTGCCAGACATTATAAAGCTATACAATGAACAAAAATTTAGGTTGATATTGTCTGCGAAAAAGAGGAGCGAATTCCAATTTCAATGGAAAGAACCACAAAGTTTGTGGTAAAACTGCCCATTTTGATTCTCGAGCACTACTTTGGCAATATTTTAGCATGTTCCAAATTTGACTCAATTTAGTTCAACAGGACAGCAGATTAGAACATTTGACGAAATACTGATATGTGACTAGTTTAAAATAGTTTTATACAAATTTATTGTAGTTGCCGTGTGCTTCAGCTAGGCAGACTGACATCGCTTATTTGGCTTAAAAAGTCATGAAACATATTTGGTGAAAAGGAGTACCAAGTTTGTTTGGCATACAAATTTAGCAAGTAGTAGTTTTTATCGATTTTATCAACATATTGCAGGCCGACCGTGGCGCGATGGTTAGTACACGCGACAATCGTTTCAATCCCGTACACAGTCACCTACCATTATTTTAGCAGCGATCGATCGTTTGTCTGACAAACACTTCCAGTAGTCGAGTAACCGATAAGTGTTGTGAATACTTCTCAATCTATGACGTTCCGAATCGAAGTTAAGCTAAGACCTACAGATGAGTGAGTTAAAAAAAGAATGCGTGCAAGCTCATTGGATATCTCTTATACATGCAAATGAATTCGTTTTGTGTTTGTTTTTTTTTCTTATTGCACGGAATGAAGTGAAATCTGAATGAAATTTAAATGAAATCAAATTGTTTTGTCAATCTGTCAGTCTACCAGAAACAAAAATAGCGTCGTAAAGATATTTCAGTAAAGTATTTGGCGATGTTTCACTGCAATGAAGCCGAATTTTTGCGTCGTTTTATAACCATGGACGAGACATGGGTCCATCACTTTGCACCTGAGACAACATCTAAGGAACAGTCAAAGCAGTGGAGTGGAATGAGAGAATCGTGTCCAAAGAAGGCGAAGATGGTTGCATCTGTCGGCAAGATCATGGCGTCTAATTTCTAATTATCTTCAGACTTATTGACTTCAGACGAATTGACTTAGCTCCCTCGGACTATTTTCTATTTCCAAACTTGCAAGAATGGTTTGATGGAGTGTGCATTATTTTTGGGACCGCCTTCGTATACTTAGAACTTTTTATCAATACTATTTACTTTAATTGAAACAGGTATCAATACTTTGATCAAGAAATAAGCATTCTTTTTTTTAGGTTAATGAAATTTGCAAACTATTTTATGATTGCCTATTCGACTATACTAAAGTCGATTTTCAGTTTTAACAAATTTGAAACAAAAATCTTATACCAACTGCTGACTACATCTGGTTTAAGTTTTGAATAGTCTGGATGATATGCATGCTCATCCTCATCATTGAGGTATTTAGATATTTAGATATTTAAACTAATCCAAAAAATAAACGAGGTTTTTGGTACCGCCATCTTCAGTTATTCAAAAACATTTAGTTACATTTTGAAAAGTATTCATGGTCGTTGTGCTTCAAATTCTGAATAACTGATTCCATCTATTTCTAAAATTTCGAATTGAACAAAACGATCATTTTCAACTTGAAATTGTGTAATGATTGAAATTTCATTGAAATTGTATAGTGGTAGATTTTGGCTACATTATTGAACAACATATACTTACAAGTTAACCAAAAATAATGCTTATCAGTTTGTTCAGCTGAACCATACTCGTCCAAGGATAAATGAATGAGTAAAAAAAAAAATAACAATTGGGGTTTTATTAAAACTCAATACAGTTAATTTGAATTATTTAGTTTGTTTTAGAGTAATAATTAGTTTACAATTCCACTTTGAGACATACATCAATGCAATGGTACATAGATAAATATTATTTAGCTTTTATAAAATGTTTCTACATGTTTAGTTAAGAACTTATACAGATTATTTGGAATCATTCGTTATACATTAAAAAATATTGGGCCAATTTATTTTAATTTATATTCTACTAAGAACTTTTAGATTTCTATTATATATATACAATGACAATACATCCATATATTAAATATACATTCATTCCCATATTCTTTAATAAATCGGGTACATAATTCAAGAATACTATTATTCGGAATTGTTGTCCATCAGTTTTATTAATATTTTGAATTTCAATTAAAATCGCAAATTTCACAGCACGAGATATATTTCTTAACCGGTCAAATTGATTACACAGAGATCCATTTTATCATTGAATTTTTGGTTTCGAGAAAAGTTTACCTCTTACACTTAACTTGTTGAAAAACGCAAAGTTCATGTTGATGTATGACCACCAATGTCTTGGAAGTATGAAACAAATTTATTTTTATACCGCCAAGTGTTTATCATGTATAGACATAAGACAAACTGCCAGTCACTCAGATGTATACTTTAAATCGATGTTACTTTGTGTCATAGTTTAATATCACATGCTTAGTGTATTGTTTTAATGTTCCCTGTATTAATTTTTTCCTTTGCAATTTAAAGAACCTTAATTAGGACGAATGATTATAACTTAATGTACAAATTTACTACAAATGGTCGTGTGTATATTAAATTGTTCAAGTGCTCCAATGGTTGTACGATCGAAGGACATGAATTGTCAGATAAGAATCTTACAACTGATATATTTAGCAAGGAGGGTCACGAAAAATTTCCGCGTTAACCAACTAAATACTAAATCTGTGATTTACAAAATATTTCGTCCACGGATTAATTAAATCGACCGAAAACATGTTTCTAAACCTTTACGGCTTTTTGTGCAAATATAAATTTTAATTTATAGTGATTTACAAAAATTAAGAAAATCGTTCAATTAATCACGCCGACCTCGCTTAATTAAGAAATCGTATATATTTTAGCTACGAGTATTTCACTTCCCACACGTTAAAACTGAGTCCTGTTAATCGAAATTGAGGGCGTTGCCGCACTCCTTCTGATACCTCACAAATAACCCGATTTATCGAAATTAAATTTGTGCGCAGTAGTCCTCAATTTGTAAACAATAGTGGATATTTAGCTTTTTGAATAGTATGTTGCATTATATTGTTTAATAAAACTTGAAGAGATTGATCGGATAACTACGCCCCCTCTGGTAACTGCAATGCAAATTATCAAATTTAAAAGGGCGGACCCAAACATAGTCAGACCTATACGTCAGGTGGCAGTAGTTTGAAAAAAAAATTATTTTGGTGAAAAATGGCAACCTTATAAAACATATGTTTTAAGATTCAAGGCGCCAAGTTGTTTAGCATTTCTATTTGAGCCATCAAAAGCAAACGACCTCAGTAAATTTGTAAACATTGAAAAAATTGTTCACCGTTGTGCAATTCTATATTTGCATTTGAAAGGTCTCAGTCCAACTAAGTTAGATTTTACTCTAGGGGAGTCTGCTCCTTCGTTTACGACTGTAAAGTATTGGGTTACGAGAATGCAAAAAATGGTATTGGATGACCGTCGACTGAAAGTACGTGAGTTAGCTGAAATGATAGACATTTTAAAAAATGCTATACGAGCGCATCGTATATTGACCACAGATTTGAAGATGAGAAAGCATATTGTGGCGCTCCGTCTACTTTTGCATAAATGTAAAGAACGATAAGTGAAATTACATATTTGTAATTCAACAGACTGAAACTTCAGAACTTGTCTTGTAGTTCTTTACCATTTAAAATAGGCTCTTTGAATATTCCACGAAAATAATTCTTTCTGAATCTTTATATGTCTTAGGTGTGCAACTAAGTTATCGCTGTTTTTTTTTTTTTTATAAAAATGGAACTTTATTATGAAAACATTTTTAAAAATGATTCGTTAAAAGTATTGCCCATTGCTAGCTGTTACTATTTCCCATCTTTCTGGCAAAGTTCAAATTCCGTCGCGGTAAAACTGTTCATCTTTTGAGGCTATCCACGAATGTAGCCATTCATCATATGAGTGGAACTGCCGGTCAGCCAGACCGTGTGCCATCGAACGGAACAAGTGATAATCGGACGGCGCAATATCTGGAGAATATGACAGATGGGGTAAGATTTCCCATTTCAGCGTTTCCATGTATGTTTTACCCAGCTTAGTCACGTGAGACCGAGCATTACCATGCTGAAGAATTACTTTTTCGCGCCTCTCCGCGTGTTGGGGGCGTTTCTCTCGCAAAGTTCTGCTCAATCGCATCAACTGAACTCGATACTGACCCCAGTGATGGTTTCGCTTGGTTTCAATAGATCGTAATAAATAACACTGACCTGGTAACACCAAATACAGAGCATAACCTTCGCAGCGTGAATATTCGGTCAATCTGCCGGCGTAGAAGCAAGACCAGCAGCCCCATTGATTTTTTTTCTTTGAATTGCTGCAATAAATCACTTTTTCATCACCCTTTATCACAAGATGAAGAAAACCCTTCCTTTTTTGTCGCTGAAGTAATTGTTCACAGGAAAAACAACGACGCTTAACTTCCCTTGGCTTCAGCTCATAAGGAATACAAGTTCCTTGCTTTTGAATCATTCCCAACGCATGCAATTTCTTGGAAATGGCTTGGCGGTAACTTTTAATACCGAAGCGAGCTCTACCTGCATTTGATATGGATCCCTACGAAGTAATGCTGTCAATTCAGTGTCTTCAAACATTTTTCGTCTTTCTTCACGCGAACGGTCGTCAACATCAAAATCACCGTCTTTAAAGCGACGAAACCAATCAGGACACGTTGTTTCACTTAAAGCAGCATCTCCGTAAACGTTTCGACGTTCTCGGTGACCTTCAGCCGCCGTTTTCTCTGATTGAAAAAAGAAAATCCATACTTCTCGCATATGACGATTATTTGCATAAAATCATACATATTCACACAACCAAAAGAATATGACGTCCTAAGAAAATCACTATTGTTTCGAGACGGTATATTTACAGTATGCCTTGGTTCATGACGTTTAAGTTATGGCAGAATTGACTAGCATTTACAGCTGGCTCCATCTAGTGGCAAACAGCGGGGACTTAGTTGTGCACCTAACATACTCGTATATAAAATCTGAATCAATGCTGCATTTTTTTCGTTTCCTCTTTTTAATTTATTCCGGACAAAATCGGCCAAGGTGATTAATACATTGATGGTCCTTAAAAAAAGTTTAGCCAGTCATAAGTTTACTTTTTGGGATTTGATCCCATAAAGAAAGATGGATGATCGCACCCGGAGTTAAACTCACATTAATAATTTATTTTAACGCTAAGCTGTATAATATTTAATATATCATAAAATTGGGAAAGACAACTGATTTTCTGTATTTTTACTGAAATTCTTATAAGTTCTAAATTTTGTGCACAATTTTGATCGCCAAGGGTTATTTTCTCTCTAAATAATTTTTTTAACTTAATAAAAAGCACTTATACTGATAAGTTAATTGAGTGTTGTTCATACTTTTGATAGTAAATGTAATTACCTTTAATTTTATAAACATAACTTTAAAAGTATGCCCGGAGGTAATTGCAATTAGGCGGATTCACATTTTTCAACACTCAAAAAAATCAAACTCAAAAACTGGACTAATTTTTTTACATCTGACTACATATTCAGATTCAGAGAAAAATTTTACATAGGAAATGATGGTCAAATGCCCTAAATTTTTGGTAATGTGATGTTAGGCTCCTCTGACTTTTAAAAAGTTTCTTTAAGATTTGTGACATTTATCTTTTGGTGAAAATATACTTTGTACCTTTGATGCATTCTTCTGAATATTATAGTATTGAAAGAAATGTTTCTTTAAAAACCTTTGCAGCGATCAAAAGAACTGACCGATCGTCATAAATAAGTTCCCATAACTAGCGAAATTCTCTTATGGTATACATTTTAATGAGATTTGCAAAAAGTGGTATGGCATTGCCAATACAGCGTAACATTTTGAGCTATAGTATCCCATGAACTATAACAAAATACAAAGATTACATTTAAGATGAATGTTACTGACATGGAAAATGATATGCGCTAAGAAAAATAGAGTGGCCCCATGTTCCGATTAATTAGTACATAACAAAAAATGTCTCGGTTTTGAAAACTCTATATAGTTTTATAGTAAACCTGCAAAAACTTGCTACTTCCCACGCGTGATACCACATCTGGTCAGGTGTTACTTATTATTAAAGCTTGGACGGGCCGCAAGAGGACTGTGTTCCTTTATTTTCAGCCTTCAGATCTAGACGGGTTTGATGTTCGTCCCATTTATACCCTGTTTGAAATCGAAAGTTTGTGTTTTCATTATGTTCCATAATAGAATGCACACTTCTAACTTCATCACCTCAGTTTATGCCATTTGGCTCCAGACGGCCGTGCTTTGTCTACATATTACAACAAAACGGATTTCAAAATACCTTCCAACATTGCCTAACTACTACTCAAGAGCAGTCAACTAATAATTTTAGCTTCAGTTATGGAACCGACCCATAAGATTCTATTTTTGATTCCTTTACCCCCGTTTTAACACTTTTTTTTCGAAAATTTCTCTTCATCGAACGCATTTTTTTGCCAGACTAATCTACACTCTCAATTTCAGTACTTTAATTTTGTTCCAGCCTAGTGTACTAGTTTTTTGGCAACTGTGTAATCCTCCTAAAATATAATTTCGAAAAATGGCCTTTTGTGATTCCAGCTTTAGTCATTTGTCTTGGTCGACGTTAACATTTTTCTACTCATTCTTTCATGTTTTATTCCCTAAAAGCACGAATTTTTATAAATCCCTTCTTGTTTCTTGTCTACGTTGGTTTGATGATTCAGCCTTCAGTCTTTTTTTTTCTTGCGATAATGCTAATTTTGCCCCTTTTTTCTTGTTCTACTCCCTAAAAGTACGACTTTTGATAAATTCCCTTTTTGAACGCGACAACAACAACGCTATAAAAACAACGTATTCCCTAGTGTACAAAGGCAGCTACACAATTTTAACTTTTAGTCTTATTTACACTTTATGCTAAACATGGCGTTACATGTTTTCTCCTCGCGCACATAATCCATGGGAAAAATATGTACTTCTAGTGATGTCACCTTCAATAGTTTGATCCTGATAAATGTACCATTCTAATACGCTCTCATCCCAGTTTTGTATCGTAAAAGTACAAATGTCGCAAAATTATATTCTCACTGAGCACAACAATTTTCGTGATTCTGGGTTTATCTATGTTTAGTTTGACAAGTGGTAGCATTTGATCCCTTGTTACCACAAAAACTCTCTCCTTATTGCGCCTTAGGCCTGTAAGGATAATATGGACTCTAATTTCCGTGATTCTAACTCAGCAGTCTGAGCGATCGTATCGGATTTGACCCTTTTTACCCTGTCTTTAACATAAAAACACCCCTTCCCGTCTTTTGCCTGCTCTGGAAGGGCAATATGGACACAAATGTCCATGATCGTAGCTTTAGCCGTTTGAGCTTGGCTGCGGTACCAGATTTGTCGTTTTTACCACGAAATATGATAAATCCATTGTCAATACCTTTTTTTATTCTAGATTTGGAAATGGTTCCGTATTTAAAAACAGTTGGTATCAGATATATCTGTTTTCTTTCATTTGCGTAATTTAGTCGTTCGGTCTGGGCGGTGATCAGTGTGTTAATCAGTCAGAAAAGCAACAATTTTATACACGAGTACATAAATACATGAAAACCGTTGGCTTAGACTCAAAAGATAGTGATAATGACTCATCGAAATCATACATGATTGAAATTATTCCAAAATTCTATCGCAACATCATACATGATTGGAAATATTCTAAATTCTGTAGCAACTCAAACTGGACTAAATGATTGATTGGTGATAATAATTCATGCGCGTAGAACTTATATTTCGCGTTAACCGTTCTTGCTCGTAAACCTCCACCTATTTGCCATATATACTTACATATCTTTGAAAAGTCAAGCATTTTCTTGCTGAGATTAATATAGAAAAACATCCCAGCACCCGCTGAATCTGAAATTCACAGCTATTTTTGGAGCAAAATGCTGAAATTTGCCAATGAATTTAACATTGACTTATAGGAAGCAAACAGTTTTTTATGGTGTGTGCTCGTATACTCCATATTTTCATGAGAGTTATTATAGAATTTTTCATTTGACCAAGGAAATTTAGCTTTTTGTATTAAAGTTTTCAGACTGAAATTAAAAATCATTAAAAATCAAGTACAATTCAATATCATATTTTAGCGATGTGACCTACGTATTTCATATTACAAAACTTGATAGTTTATTTAACTTAGTGGTCAACTATTTCCATTTTTAATACACTTGTTTTCCATTATTCTTCGTTTTATTTATTTGATTATTAGACATTTAAATTGATGAAAATGTCATTCATATCTACATGAAAAAAATATCTGCACATATACGAACTACGTTCATAACTAATGTATACTCGTACATTAAATTTCATTATTTACAAATTAAGGTCGTTGATAGACAATCGTTTTGGGCCCATGCGTGTATAACATTTACAATCATTCGTTCTGATATTTTAAAGAATACTTATATTTTTAGTCTGAAGCCAATTCTCCGTTTGAAACTTCCATTTCACTTTAAATTTTCTTGTACGTTGTAGGCTTAAACGAATGTTTGCAACTGTAAAATGTGTCTGTTGGTATTTCTGATGTCGATTTGGGTAGTGCATAAGATTAAAAATAGTAGCAGGTTAACATATAGATGTGAGGTATTATAATCGGGACCCTTAAAATATTTAAACGTGTGCAGTACTTCAAATTATCTTCATTTAGATGCTCCAGAAAATAAAATTTGATGGTACATGATTCAAAGCAGAAAAATTCATAAAATGTAAACTTGCGCATGACAAATGTGTAGCTGTCAACTCATTTCCTATGAATGGAGAGTTTATCGTTTCCCTCTTCGATATGTGTGGGTTACTCATTTGTGGATAAATATGTACTCTGGTATTTGGTAAAAACTCTGTACAAGAGTCCAATACTAAAAGAGTTGGGTATTGTGTTATTGTATGAAGAACCAGGAGTTCTAAATGCAACACCTTTCGTATGCAAATTTTTGATGACCATAATCACTATGTTACAATACAATGCAATACAATTTTCAAAACAGCCTTAAATTCCTTGAAAAGTTAGTTAGTTTACAGCTGGGGTTGAAAATATTAGTCATTACTTGAGAAGTTGATATATTCCCCACGTGTATTCTCCAATGCTTCAATACGAAACCATTAAATCCCTTCAATTTGTTTGGTTCTTAGAATTTTTTTCTTTTAATTTCAGAATTTTTTGAAATTTTTGCTGGAAGAAATAGCGCAAAATTGGTATCATAGCACACAAAAAACTGCAGCCAAATTTGCCATTTGCCATTTGGCAAATTTGGTAATGCGTACACCAGTTAACACAGTGTATACGGGAGGCAAAAATACTACAGTAGGCTTCAACAAACAATTGAAACTAAAATCATAAAATTTTGAGCTACCAGAGTATTCGCGATACGAAAAGAGGCTTTTGAGAATTTGTACTCTTCTAGAATAAGAAAAGGTGGGCAAAATTGGTGCTATTTACTGGAAAAACAGCTGAAATTAGAACCAGCCACAAGTCCCAAAAACAATTTTGGGTAATCTGTGCTTTTATACCCCAAAAGCAGGACAGAAAGAGTCCGAAAATGGTACAATCACCTAGAACATAAGATTGAAGCAAAATATTAAATTTCTGGCGAACATGTATTTATCGAACAAAAAGAAATATAAAATTATAACATATATTAATCTTACGATGCATGCGGGTCTCAGAAAGCGTTTTTATTACGTAAAAGCAAGTAAAGAACGAAATTAAAATTTTATCATCGCCCAAGAAAAACTGTACACACTGGAATTGACAATAACCAGTTCAGAAGGTGGACAAAACAGCTAAAGTTTAAGTTACGATATGAGATTTAGCTTGACAAGACAGGCGCCCACTACATTTATCAAAAATTCGAAACTTACTTGAACAAAATTTAAACGTATGTTACTTTTACGGAACAGTCGTTCAGAAAGTAAGAGATAGTTTGCTTTGTAGGATATAATCAACCAAGGATCATATTCTAATGTAGAATTACGTTTGCCAGAAAATTTTGTTGCCAATCCTCCCATCGTTCTGAGCAGCATTAAAAAACAGGTTGAGCGTCGTTCGGGTGAATGTTGGACAGAAAAGTTGAATTTCTCAGATTAAACAGTTGAAATCATAATCGTGAACAGTGGTTAATAGACAAATAAATTGCGGAATTGAACTTTCAGTTTAATTTTATTAAGATAATTTAATAATAATTTAAGATAATGAAGGAGAAGTCATAATCTTTGAAATGACACGTAGAACTTCTCACTACATATTCCCCTCGTCACGAATGACATTACTAACCTCACCTTATTTGCTTCCAATAGCGTAAAAATCAAGATTTTGTAGCAACATGACCCCTACTTTACTGCTTACTTGACTTCACTTTCTTACGGTATGTTTACGTTAAACAAACATCGTTAAAATGGGTGGGTGTTGGCATGACAACTGAGTCGAATTTTGTTTTTTTTACTGAGTTCTTAATATGAATAATCTACAAGCGAATTATGAATGGATTTCATATCACTAAATAAATTAGTATATTTTTTTATGTTTTACATAAAACAATTATGTTTGAAAAGATTATCATGTCTCACATCGTCATGCATATTTTCTGCTTATTTATTTCATTCTCAATAAAAAATAATTTAAAAAATGTTCAACTTTACGAGCCTTGCTTTTAGTACGATATTTTCCTCTTATTATTCCAATTTGGTTTACGATATCATGATAATATCAGTATGCTATAAGCCGGTTTAATAATATTTATTCATATGCAAAAAATAACAACAAATTAAAAAAATAGCTGCTTTCAGATAGCATTTATTGTATTTTACAAGTTCGTCGACATCAGAAACCCTAACAAACATTATAATGTCCTAGCTATTATTTTTTCGTAAGAAATACTTGAATTTTATAATTTTTGCTTTAAAACTTAGCTCGAATCCGATGTCACATTGCGTCCAGACCAAGAATGTGCCGATGGCAACGCCACGCTGACACCTACATGCAATTTCCTTCAATGGCAGATTTAAGGGGCTGTTGGCACTACCGCAACACCGTTGTTTCCGCACATGAAGATTGACTCTGGAAAGATGTCAACAATGGTTAAGTGGATAATTAATAAATGCAGAGGGAAAGTAGAATAAATTCAGGAGGGACTGTCGACTAGAACGAGAAAAATACCTACCGCTAGCATAGAATTCGTGCGCAACTTTCGTCTCGTGCTGATGTATGTGGTGCATGTGTTCACACGCTGCAGGGGGAACGCATCGTCTGTTCCTGCGTAAAATGAATTAAAGAAAATACATCACTATGGAGATTGTATGAAAACTGAACTACATTTATAAAAATATACGTATATTAAGTCTTTGTTTGCCTTCAATATACCAAGATACACATGAATGTAGTTATCATGGTTGGATTGCAAAGACTAATGATTTCATGGCAAATAACATATTTTTGTACAAACTGCAATGTCAGTGTATTTTTCCTAAGAAAACAGCATGAGATTCATATTTTTATGCTTGCCCTTGTTATATTAAATGCAGCTGACAACAGGACAAAATCATGATGGTCAGTAATCAGCGATTGGCTGTAGTGCAACATTTCAATAACATTGTGTGATATAAAATACATGACCATTTTCAACTTTAAACTAGGATATTTATAATGTTTTCTAAATGAAGTATTCTGTTATGAATATATAATTATGTCGTATATTTGAATGTTCAAGTGAATGAATGTTTAAATTTTCGGACATTAGAATCTTTGAATATTTGAGTGTTTGAATATTCTAACATTTGAATACTTGAATGTTGGAAAATGTGAATATTGGATTATCTGAAAATGTATGTTTGTAAGCATTGGAATATAAGATGTAGTAGAAAGAAATCTATTATTTTTGGATGACATGAAGACTTTATGTAGCAACTGTTCTACTACTATTTTTGTTGGAATTAGCCGATTTAAGTCCAATGTGCATAGAAACCTTCGTCCTTGGCAAAAAAAAATGAGATAGTTGATTTTCACAAACTTCTGTTTAGCCAGTCGGATTTGACGATTTCTATTATGTTATCATCTTTGACATCAAAATTACCGGAAATAAATCGACGAAATCAAAATTGCGCATGATTGGCAGTTACAGTATCAGAACTACAAATACTACATTTTCAGCAAAAAGAAATTCATCGTTTTTGCATGACATTGAAGACTTTATTCAATTATGTCTCTCTCGTAGATACCTTCGTCTTTATTTGCAAACACATGGGCCCGTGGGCTATCATTATTTTTTCCTTAAGGCGAACTTTTCACCAGCAATATCATTTACCATATACAGCCAGATGTGATAATCCCATAGTACAAGGTTTGGTTGATGATGTGAAGGTTTTACATGAGTCTTGTTATAAAGCTTTACCCATGGTGTGCCACCACACAGGTGCCGTCTCTAATTACATGCTTTTTCTTGGTTATGTGTTCTTTCTTTCTTCAGGTGACGGCCGGCACCCCTTTGGTGTACTCACACTAATCCCGAAGGATTAGTTAGACTACTAGAGATTGGAAGTAGGTCCCTTGGAAAAACTTCCTCAGGTCCCACTCCCGCACTCACCCAAAGTACCTTTGTAGTCACTTGGTATGAAGTGAACTACTTCCCGGGTAGGAGTTGAGGTATCTAGGAAAACCTCGGATAGATATGAACAGTGTTTTCCAAGCTGATGCCTTCCTTCACCAACGCTTGAGCAACGCAAAAGCACTGAAAATACTTGTTCGAGCAACCACAGCCAGCACGATGCTCCCACTAGGGGTCCTACACCATTGACCAGGAAGGAACAATGTTCCTTGGGCACCTGGTCACCCGTGCTACCAGAAGAGAAGAACCCTCTGGTCTGGGTTTCGCAGACAAGCTACTCCAGTTTTGCTTTGTCATACCTCGCATGGAACTGGTAATCCATAATACGGCATAGATTTTCAATGTCCGAGGAGAGAATATCAACACAGCAAAGCAAAGTACACCATGCTCCTATCATAGTTCATTAACCAGATCTCTCTGGTCATACAACTATATTTACGGAAATGATAAATCTTCTGATACCTCCCGACGGCTTCTCTATGTCGCACCTATTGCCAGGATGTGGCTTGTTTAACTATGACTCTCTCCTTTACTTGGTTTTCGAAAAACGAGTTCCAAGATCAGTTTGAAATCATATTATAGGTGAATCCCAAGACATAATCCACCTTTTCCTAGGGCGCCTGGCAGAAGGCCACACTACTTTGTTTTTGATCGCAAGCATCATACCCTTTGCCTGCTTAATTACAGGATCAGGTAGAGAGGCCTGCGTTCTAGGGGTAAGCGGTACAAAGCATCCTAGGAAACACCCGCCTACCCACAAGTACCAGGTTTGGACTGTAAGCTCCCTGAGTTTCTAGAGAGTAAGTATCTATCTGTGCGGCCTGGCGTTGTGCTGATAAGGCGCAGTTACTCCTTCATTGGTCAAATCTGATCGCTGCTGGGTAATTGCTTCCTTCAGGCTGTCCATTTGTTGACAGTACAGGTACGAATTTGAAGTTTGGCCGAAGGGACGAACTCATAGTAGATGATTCCTCGCAAATCACACCAAATACACAGCAAAGCCGTCAATCCTGGTTCGATCACCGTATGCAACGGCTTATCGTAAATGACGCACTTTTCATAGCCAGTCAGCATCTGCTTCAGATGGAAATTCGCTGCTTCATCATTTCTTTTTTGTAATAAATCGTGTGATACCCGTACACGAAGTCTGTTTTTGTATTCAGCCTTATTATAGCAATTTCAAACGGCTTTTGGTGCAATGTTGAGCTAGGGGGCAATCAAAAGAAATGGTGCTTGCATGATGATCGGATTTGACTGTTTCCAATCGTTGGCTTTTTCAAAAGTAAGTCTGTCAGAGCGTAGCGCATATTTCACATGAAAATTATCGCAACAGAATCAACGAAACCAAAAATTGTGCGTATTTGTGGTTACGCTATCAGGACCATAAACGCTACATTTTCAGCCGCCTAGTTTACGCCTGCGTCTCTATCGAAGAAAAATTGCAAATTATGGTGTATTCAAACAGTAATGATTCAAACAATCACAAAGCTGCCTAAGCAGTTTTTTTAATCTTTCTAAAACAGTCTAACATAACCCGATCACACACATACAATGCGAGATATAGAGTACTAAAGCCATCTACAGCAAAAATAATGGATTTCTTCTTGCTATGTCTTATTTGAATAAGTGAATTTGTGTGTTCGAATATTTATTCCTATGTTTGAATACATGATATATTTGGTGTGTTTAATATATGAGCATATGAAATAATTTGTTTAATGCAGTTCTTGTTATTCAGGTCTCTACCAAATTATGTTCACTTAATTAACGTTTTTAGAGTTCTTTTTAAACTTATTCTCATTAGATCTCCGTGGCATTTTAAAAATGCTAAAAACTATTTTACAGCGACATTAACTTTATTTCCGTAAATTACTTTTTATTTTTCCCCACTTTGGCACTTCAATAAACTAAAAATTTATTTTGGGGTTACAACTGTGGTGTACGGCAGTGGGACCATATTAAAATTTTCAGTCAAAATTTCTTGTGGAGAGGACAGAATCAGTCAAACCGTTAATAGTTTAACTTGTTTTCTACGTCAAAATTAGTTTTACAGGAACGTTTGTTTAAGTGTATTAATGATACTATTACATATATAGGTACATTAGCTTAGTGCATACTTTAGGGGATACAGTACAAAAATTGTTATTTCTATGACAAACATGCACAACTATCATGCTATAAATTATCGTGCAGCAGTCTCAAAGTCTCTACATACGAGTATAACAGTAGCAAATGGTACATTGGAAGAGGAACTTAATACGGGGAGCATTAAAGGAAAATTAAGAGAAACAGTGAAAGTTGCCAAAGAAGGAATAGAAATTTTGGTGGCACCTAATTCGTATTTTAGGTTTCCTGATAAGACCTGCACCACCGACACCACCACCACCACCACCATTGTGACGATTGAATTTGAAGGTCATCTCACCAGTGGTTTCATAATTTCTGTCTCCGCGTGTGTGTAGGTAGCGGCGCAGGCAGCAGCAACGTCTCAGGCCTGGCACACGGTAGATTATCTGCAGGAAACCACCACGGAAGCGGGCATTCATGTAGCAGTAAATGATGGGATTGTAGCAACTGTGCGACATCGCCAGCCAGTGGAATGCAAACCAGACGTAAGGCAATGCACCCCATAACCGAACCTCTTCATCATTCAAAAGTAGCTGGGCAAAGGAAAGAGAAATTCGAAATCGACATGAGTGCAATTGTAATTTAATTCACGATATGTGCGCACATTGTATGAAACACATTCTTTATTGAATGTGGTGTTCATAACAACTTAACGAGTGAATACACATGTTTCGATAAATACTTACGATCAGTATGTTAAACGGTAGCCAGCATATGGTGAAGACAATCACCACAGTCACCATCATTTTAATCATCTGCAAATGGAAAAGAGAAAAAAAATTACAAAAAGCCATTTAAATGTGAATTAAATTTCGTTGGAAACATACAAGGAAATCTTAAATTCAATTCAGTTCGCACAGAATACGGCGTATGCATGAGGTGTGGTAAAAAAGAAAGCTTTTATTTTTCCAATGGATGGCTTTCGTACTCTGGATCCCATATTGTATTGGTCCGGTCGATTTGCGCCAGATGGCGTTAAAGAGATAAGATTTTGCATTCAAAAAAACTACTTAAGCAATTTTGTGATTGCTTGATTCAGTATTGTTTGAGCTTGCTGGACACCAGTAAGGGGTACATAATTTATAGTTTTTTTTCGACAAAGGCGAGACCCTAAGCCAGTCGACTGTTTATGGCTCTGATAGCGTAATCATGCGCTATATTAGTTTCACTGATTCCATTCCAGTCAATTTGATGTCAAAGACACACTACTCACCACGCTGTGGATTGCTCAAAAAGCGATAGAATAATGGAGTCAAGTTCAACCATCTTGTAGGCACTATATCTGATTATTCACGAATTAAATATTGCACAAAAAATTATTTGGAACTACTGAATTTAGGCTGGATACAAAAAAAAAAAAAAACTCGATGTATCGGTGCTAAACGATTTGATGCAAAAATAACCTGAAGCGGATGGTGAGCGGCAAACGGCGGCTGGAGCAAAAGGTGTCCACATCTAAATTAAGGGTCAGGAAGGTTCTGCTGTGCCATTTGCTATAACTTGTTGCCCTAAGCCCGAAATCTTAATTCGAAACTGTACTGTTGAAAATTGGACAATCTGTAGAAGAAATCGTTCGCTTTGGTCAGTAAATGATTCATCAGAAGCTCCGGCAGCCTGTTTGGGATGTTTGTATGCATCCACAAGAAGTGATTACCCCCAAAGAACAGTTCGTTTTGCAAGTGATATAACCTACCTTGGAATACCCATTTGTACGGAGGCTACATCAAAATATGTGGTAATATAATTCATTATTACTATAGATCATCCTTAAGCAAACTAAATCATATGTATGTACTAAACTTAATCAAATTCCAAATGTATAATTTAATAGTTAATTATTAATTTATTTATCAATTAATTTTATATGTATATTTGTTTATATATACATTAATTTTTATTGAAATACGTTTATAATTGCGATCTTCGATATTAAAAATTTTTGGACAAACAGGCCAACTGATGGACTAGTAAACGGACATCTCTATATCGACTCAAAATGATATTCTGAGTTAGTCGATATATATTTTGCATGGCCAATATTCTCCAATATTTCTGATTATTTATGCAAACATGAGCACAAATTCAATACACCATGAACTGCAATGTGTTTCAGGGTGCTTGATATTCGTAAGATGTAGTGTAGATGATATGAGTTGGTTTTAAGAAATTTGTTCTACGGAATCAAGAATTAATTGCAGGAAAATATATTGAAAATATATATATTTATATATATTTATATGTAAATCTATCAAACTATTAAAGGCATACAGAAGAGATTTGAAAATTAATCAACTGATCGTCTCAAAAGCTTATCAGAATATTACTATCAATCACGAAATATGGTCATATAGTATATTAGGTTAAGATTGGAGAGAGAAGCGTGGCAACGGTCGCGCTGATGCTGATTGTTCTATACTATATTACGTTCAGATTGAAAAAAGGAGCATTGCACCACTCACACAACTTAACATTTTGAACGGTCGTATCTCATAAATCGTATTTATCTACTGATTAGATAAACAGTTGTGGTACCGCCTGTACGCATTTACATATAAAACGGGCGTATCTCACAGGCTATACGAGGATGCAGATGATTATTGGTTATATCCGTTGAAATGGTCAAAGTTACTGAGTTATTATTTGGTTATAATTGGAGAAAAGAGAGTAGGTAGCTTCACCCAAACCACAAAAAGATTTAAGTAACCACATCTCATAACATATTATTTTAGAGATAAATATAACAATAACAGTAAAATTAAATAAAACACATATAAAGCTATCATTTCGATGAATCTTTTGTTTCATTGTAGTGCTTGGACCTTGCCATTGTGTACGAAATACAATGTCATTTAAATGACCACCCCAGGATTGGATGCAGCAGTGGGTCCTTTTGAGGTAGTTTTCGACCACTTTTGTGCATATTTCGGGCGTATCTCAGCGATAACTTGACGAATTTTGTTTTTCAAATGCTACAACATTTGAAAATTAATCGCGTAAGTATGCGCTTCGACGTAACCCCACAAAAAAGGTCTAACGGCGTCAAATCGCACGATCTCAGCGGCCAATTGATGTTGCCAAAACGTAAAATTACGCTTTCTGGAAAGTTATCATGCAATGCATTCAAAATTGGACATATCGTTCATAATCTTCAACTGCAGGTCAAATAAAATCTGTAATCATACGGTCATTGTGCTCTGAATTGGAATTCGGATTATCCGCCACATTTTCACTAACAGAAGCGATATTTTCGGAATTGCGTACATTGCGATGATGCACAGTTCTGACCAAATTCCAATTTCTTTATAATTTCGTCAATTCGTTCCACAGTAGATCGACTATGACTACCATAACCACACCGTAAAGCAAGAAAAATTACCACATATCAATCAACACTTTTGTAGTAAGTTTTAACTATTTTTACGCGTTAATCGGTTGTAAGACGATGCGTATTCATAACTGACGACCCTTTCACCAAATAAATAACACTTCAGATGACAAGTATTTAACAGCTGACAGCCTTGCCAGACCAGTGCTTTTCAAACCACTAAATGGATAACCCAAGAAAGCAACCTCTTCTTGCAAAAAGTGGTCGGTACCGTACTCCTTTTAAAAATTCGATATTGTGGTCAAGCCGATCGTCATTAAAATTTAAGGGCACGGTACTGGTAATCAGGTAGCTCCGCCTTTACTGCGCAATAAACCATAAATATAAACTGTTAGAGATAAATATATGAGGTTTGTTGCATGTTCTGTTGGCATGCAAAAATAACACCGTGATGATACTTTTGCAACGAAATTTATACAATTTTAATAATAGTACTTATTGATAATTCAGCCCAAATTCTACTGTAGTTAGGGAGTAAAGTATTACAGGATCGTAAAAAATATTTTCATTCAACTTTATTTTTGGCGTTGCAGTTGACGCCGGGTCGGCTAGTAATGAACTAAAAATATGTTCAAATCGTATAACTAAGTTCATAGTTCTATAAAAATTAATTCACATATATCGAAAAAATAAAGGTGTGGATGTATTGTAGCATACTGGTTTACTTTATTCATATATCCCAATACGTCCATATGAATTGTCTGTTCATTCATATAAATTAAATTCGAGTTAATAGAACTAGGTTTTAGTTTATACGTACTCGGCTTCAGGTAAAGAATTATTTAACTGTAGTGTACAAATACAAAGTAAGTACTTAGGAGTAAATGTCGAAATCAAGTTTAAACTTAGCAAAAAATAATGGACAAACGTCGAAAATTTTTGCAATTTAGCTGATTATTTGAACACTAATAAGCTAAATCTTCGATTAGTTTTAAGAAATATCCTCTAATTTTAGCATATTGCACTTAGACTGAATAAATGTGGACCTCGTATGGCCACTGAAATAAAACATTGTTTTACCTAAGCACATTTAGGTGAATTAAAAAACTTCCTTTAATAACGATTCAGTTATTTCCAGTTCAAATGATCCAAATTCCAGTTTACACATTTCCCTAGAAGTTGGTCTAGCAAATTTGATCTATGAAATTGAAAAGAATACTTATGATTTACGTTAAAGTTTATGTTCACCATGCAAACGTGTTTTAGATACTTTATATCTTCTTTTCTTTTATTTCAAATGATTCCACAAATCGGGAAATTAAAATGTAGATCTATTTCTTGTGCATGTAAACTGTCTCAACTTTTCCAGGAAGTATCAGAATATCACAGTTGTTTCTGTCTATCGGGGCGCCTCCATATTTCTATTGAAAAAGTCTCTACGGATGAACTTCTCTATACAAAAAACCATCTATGGAAAATTGTCTATGGTGACCTTTTTCTATCGAAAGGTGTCCATGGAGGCACTATTCTATGGGAAAAGCTTCTATGAAAGCGACTTTCTACAAACGAAGTGTATGTAGAAATCTTCTTCTTCTTTTATTGACTAATTTGGTTCCTTGATTAATTGGGAAAGTTCTGCAGAAAATTATATACGAAAGATTCCTCCCAGTTATAGAGAAATGCCACGGTCTATCGAATCGACAATTCGGTTTCCGTAGGGCGAATACAGTTGATGCTATAGCACTCGCAATACGGGGGAAAGACATTGGTAGGATACGTACTTCACTTAATCCAGGGATCGTAAGAGTTGCAAAATATTCGACTAACATTATAGAGTCATTTCTAAGCACTAATCAATCAATCATCAATATACATCAGAGTAGTAACTTGTAAAATATTGTATGCAGCAATAGAGAAAGCTAACATCGTTATAAGGAGTGGTGGCAATCCATTGGGATCCGAAGGATAGATTAAGAAATGAGGCGTAGAAGAGAAGAAACTTTCGATTTACATAGTTATTGTAGGAGAAGAAGTTATCTACATAAGTGTGGACTGGACAGTTCTCCAGCATGTCCATGATGCTGCATGTCGGTGAAAGATGTAGACCATGTGATTTTGTACTGTTGGAATAAGCCAGGAGAGTGACGTCGCAGAGCCGATCCGCAGAATGTAGTAGACACAGTGCTGAGGCCTTACAATAAGTGGGTGTTAATTACTATGTAAATGCAGTTACTGACTCATTGCAATATGAAGAGCTGCTGGTCCAAAGACTTTAAATCTTTCCCATCCCGTGAAATAATACTATGAATGCCAGTTCCTCAGGGATTTTGGATGAAAAAGAGCATGATCAATAAGAATCTGACATTCTTACAATGTTAGGCACGTATATTACAGAAACGGGAGGCTTTTTTCTATGGGACGGATTTCTAGGAAGACACTTTTATGTGAGATATCTATCTATCTAAGGCAAAGCTGTATATGGAGTCAGTTTTCTATATGTTATATATATATATTATATTATATTATTGGCGGTTAAGGCACTTTTCTGTGGGAAAGCCTTTCATATAAGAATACAGTATAAGCAAAAAGTTTCATAGACGCTTGTCTATAGGAAATATTTTTCATTTAGATACGGAGACACTTTTATCATAGAAATGGATTCATAGAAACTTTCTAAAAAGGCACTTTTCTGTAGGAAATAATATGGGGATAGTTTTCTATTGAAAAAGGGTATATGGAGGTAATTTGGAAGCCCAACTTATCTTCGAAAACAATTCTCTATGGGAAAAATATCTTTAAATACGCTTTCTTTTTTTTATAATGTACAAAAATTTTGACGTGTTTTTTGTAGAAAAAGTATCTGGGGTAGGACAGATAGTTTTCCATGGTAAAGAATCAATGCACTTTTTACATTTTTACGGTTTTTTGTGGAATCAAAACTGAGTCGGAATAATAATTGTTGGTTATTGAGCCAACTAAATTGTCGGAATGTTAAAAATTATAATTTTTATAACAACGAAAAGGTAGCGTTTAAAGTCTCAAGTATTTTTTGACTTTTTAAGACAATTATACGATGTCTGTCTGTTGGCTGGGTTGCTGATAGCTACGACATCTTTCATAAATCGTTGTGAAACTCTAATTTGACGATCTCCGATTTATAATAATTAATAATTCGTAATAGTAATGATTGTATAGCATTTTCTTCCTTTCCTGAAGGATAAAACGTATTCTAAATTAATTCATAAAAATTGTGTATTCCGTGTTTCCAATGCCAGACGTTTTTGTGTATTTAATGCTAGGTGAGGCTATGAGTTAACAAATGGGTGAATTTCTGTAAGCCATATTCAGCTTAATTGTATTGTTATAATATTTCAAGTTCAAGTAACGAATACTAAACTTTGATTCGAAATTTATATTTAGGATAGCAATTTGGAATTCAGATTATTGCTCTGCTTAATGTGAATTGGGCTTTTTCAACACATAAAACAGAATAACAACCGCCTCTGCTCCACATACTCTGTGAATGTTGGCAGTGAAATCAACGGTGTTTATTGAAGTCTTTTTGTTTTGAACAAACTTAAATGAACTCGTATCAAACTAAATCCATTCATTTAAATCCCACTCTACTAAGACGTGGTACATCATTTTAATGTTTTTTCACATTTTACGGCCTGAGTGCGATGGATCTGTATGTTAACAAGATATGCTGGTTGCTATCAGGGATGTGAAATTGAAATTTTTCGGATAGTACAATTAGGCGGTTGTAAAAGGTTTTCAATCTAAATAAAAGCATACATGAGTTGTTTATAACAACATATTGTTACGCCATGGTGGGTGCCAGAAAATGAAGAATATTTTTAAAGAGCCCTTATTAAAAACAGAACTTGTTCTGAGTGGATGTTGTGGCCAAAGCTAAATTTGTAATGAATTTAAAACTTTCTAACAATAAGTTTGCTTGCTTAGAAACAAAAGTACAGCTGCATCTTAAAACTGAAACAAATTTCCAATTTTTATTTCTACGCTAACAAGAAATCGAAACTCACAAATATTTGGCTTTTAATTTAAAACCTTCCGGCCAATCATAGGCTAATTACAATATGCAACGATTTATCTATTAGATTTAACAGGTTTAATAATATAAATTAAAAAAAAACACACACAATAAAAATTAAAAATTTATAAATATACTCGTATAATCTAATTTTAAAGATGTTATGACTATTAAAGACAAAAAAAAATATTAATAAAAATAATAAATAATACGGAAATATAAGGTAATCGGTACGTGATAAAGGCTGCTCACAATTTAATTGAAAACAAAATTTTACATAAAAGTCTGAAAGTGTTGCAGAATGTCCCTTTTGTATGAAGCAGGGCTTAATTTAAAACATTTTAAATGGCTTGGTAGTAAATTGTAAATTCGTGCTATTCTTACTATAAAAGCTCGACCCATGAGTGAGATTATTTTAGGAATAAAAAGCTGCTTATTACGAGCAACTTTATAAGATAACAACAAAGACATCAAATCGATATCATTTTTAAAACTACAGCCCAAGAAACGCTTAACATACGGTGTTATATGAGCACGACGCCTCAGTGAATACAAATATCTCATAACTCTATTAAACGTCATCTAAATTTTCCTCATATTTTTTTTTATTAGTGCGACTATAAAGCTCTAAACATTATAGAATACTAGGCATGATATATGCATGAACCAATTTCTTTTTAATCGATCTAGTCAACACTAAATCAGTGTTACAAAAACTTCGGAGTGAATAACTTAAATGCCGGACTACATTACCCACATGATAACTAAAGCTTAGTTTGCTATCTAAAACTACTTCCAAAAAACTATGTACACTGTGGATCACTTCAATACTTGTGCCACGATAAGATAAACTCAAGTTTAAATCAATATTAGAAATATGCATAGCTTTTGTTTTTGGATTGTTGATTGAGAGTTTGTTTTCCAAAACACCATAATTAACACGAGCAAATGCCTTTTCTAAATCGAAGAACAATAACAGATAAACCTTCTGATCATACACTTCTTTCCTTATGGTATCAGTAAGACCAGTTAGTAGTCCAGTGGCACTCCTATAATTTCGAAATCCGCATTGACAATCATCCAGCAACGATTCACTTTCAATGAAACTCAATAACTGGCGCTTTAAAATGTGCTCCGAAATCTTTGAGAATATAGGAACTAAAGAAATTAGTCTCAAATTTTCGAAATCACTGGCGTCATTTTAATTCTTAATTGGGATTACCTTAGCCAACTTCCACTGGAATGGAAAAGATGTTATTATGATCGTGTTGAATAAGTGCAAAATATGACATGAAATTTGTGAAAAAAATATTTATAAAAATTCAACGATAGACCATTTGCCTCTGGATTAGACTTAATAAGAGAAGAATACACAGACTATAATTGGAAGTAACGCACTCAAAGTAGAATCCATTATTCACCGATTGCGGTATGGGATACGTAGCAACGTTCAGCAAATTTTATTTTGTTAAATTTTGTTTACGAAATGGAATTTCTATATTGGAAAATTTAGTTATAGAAGGCCTTCGGTGAAATGATTTTATTGGAAAGAAATTTTTCCTAGTGGCATAAATAGCTCTTCTAAGACCATATCCATTGTTGTCAACCAAATCCGATATTTACGAGTATATTTTGTATCGTGCGACATTGATGATTCTCGTATTTCAAAGAGGTCAGTCAACTATATTTTAAAACATATCCTGAAGTTTCTGTAGGTACCACAAATGCTCTAATTTGTCGGCAAAGGACGTTGCGTCAGAATGTGCGAAAAGATAAGGCTTGGATTTATGCATTTGATCCGACAAATCAGTAAAGCCAATCGATGTGCCAAATATGAAGAAAAATCGAAGTTTTATTGACAGTTTGTTGTCAATTATCGAAATTTGGGCGAATAAATAAACTTTTTTTTTAACAAAAATTAAAAAACTGGTCTGACTTCCAGAACACATTTGTATTTCAAGTTCAAGCATCGTATAACGTAGTTTGCTTTGAATTTTTTAGACATATAAAACACAATACCCGTCTCCCTGCTCAGCAAAATCAGAGAGTGTTAGCAAAACAAAATTATCCGTGTTCATCGAAGTCGATTCGAACAAACTTAAATAAACTCGTAACAAAAAAAAAATCTGTCACACATTTATGTGCTCTTAACATAGACGTGTTACCGCATTTTAACCAACTTTTTTACTTAACGGCATGAGTTCGATGTGTATTAATAAGATATGCTGGTTGCTATCAGGTATGTGAATTTCAATAAACTCTTCGGATAGTACATATTGGTCATCGCAAAACATTTTACGTGAAACAAAGGCATTCACGATTATATGTGCATGAGTTACAATGCTATAATACTGTATTCCAATTTGTAGAATATTACGTTCTATTTGAGATTTTAATGTCAGACATATCTGCAGTAAAGAAAATTGTGGAAGAATCCTTGCCAAATGCTGAATCAAAACGCCAGAATAACCAGTTGGCAGTATGGTTGGAATTTCTTTCGACGGTGGGGAGTTTGGCTTTGATACTTTAAGCAATGCATTACTTTTGTTAAATTTTTGTATATGTAATGATATATAATATATAGTACCATCATTCCGTCATGCCATACTTCTTTTGGCATTCCTCACACTTTTGCAGCAACGCAAAACACGTTTGGAGAAGATTTGTGTAGGTCAGTTCGCCTGACTGAAATTTCTGTACTTTTCTTTTCATACAATGAGTATTTGCATATGATCGGCCTTCTATAATATATATTTTTCAATGGTAGATTAAACTTCTGAATTCATAACATATTCCGTCTGTGGATTCGAGCGCGCCATCCCTTAATGCATTTACTTTAAAAAATTACCGAAAATTCTTTACCGCTGTAGCGAGCGCAACAGTTATGTGTTTCTTCTAAAATCATAATATTTTTCTCTGGTTAATTTTTCTTGCTTTGGGCCAAATCGTCATTATAAATTATATCTCTCTACAAAAAAATGTTGGCGGTTCTAAAAACAATCCAGTTATAGTATGACAAATTTGAATGGACGCTGTAAAATCAGACACAAACAAAACTAAAGAGGTTAGACTAAGTCGATTGCCGCATCGCAATAAAACGGCATCAAATAGGAATCGACTATGCCGAGGCGTTACTTGCAAACATCACGTATCATTTCAATCAAGTATTAACTTTTGCATCCCTGTTGCTTCTTAACTAAACCACCTCAACAATGTTTCAATTCGGTAGGAACACATTTCTTCAATTTACGCCAACTATTACTGTATTCATGTGATATAAAATGGTATTTTACTGCTTTGTGGTTTCGTTTGTTTGCCTAAAAGCTCAGAAGAAATCGCATTTTCGACGTGATATCATCCCTATCAACATATGATAATGACTATTCGATTCAGTCCATAGTCTATTGTATACACATGTTATATAGATATATATTTCATCTGTACGTACGAACGAGATACAATTTAACTGCTTTTTTTGTGTGAAGAAGACGGTGTTATGATATAAACGCAAACTTAATGCATTTTAAGCTAAAATGAAAACGCTTTCGTATGAAAGAAGTGCAACTTTAGGTATCGCCTATTGTGCTTGTGGGAATTGTGTAAAATATATCAATGGAGTGTTAAATATTAACATTCGGAGACATGACTTAAATGTCAGAAGACAACAGAAGAAAAGGTACCTACATTGTCATCGCAGTAAAAATTATCATTTATGTATTCAATAATTCAAGCGAATAGCCCCTTAAACCACAGAATGTATTTGCAACAAAAACACAATATTGGTCTGATTTTGTTATAAATCAATTTAATTCATATATGTTAATTAAATCAAATTCTAAATAAGTCACTACATTTACAGCTTAATTAAAAATGCATGGTAGGGTTAATCTGACACCTTTTAGTATTTTCAAATGTAACAAAATTGATATGTCAAATCAAATTAAGCTAAAAACATAAATATATTTTTAGTTCAATATGCATTTCAATCGGTCTGTTTTTATCAATTTATAGTGGGAAACATAACACTGCGAAATTTCTGTCAATTAGAACTTTTTTATAATAATTCTAATTCTCAATTCAGTTTGAATGCGCAACCCACCCTGGACATTTTAGGCCAAATATAATTTAATCAAGAAAATAATTACAACTTAATCATGTTTAATCAACTAAATTATTTGATGGTTATAAATTAGTACCTATAATTATATCATTTATTCCGGCAACTGGTAGTTTTGAGTATTTCAACATTTGGACGCAATTTAATTTTTAACAAGGAACCATATACAAGGAGCCGTGTAAGCTAACGGACAATATTTTTAACATTCTGTATGAAACAAAACAATAAAGTGTAGTTTTTCACTTAAGCGGTTATTTATGAAAACAACAGCATTTTGGATTTTATACTTATTGTCAGTAAAGTGGCATATAAGGTGTAAATTACAGTTCCACGGATTAAATTAAAATTTGATTCGACTTTGGGCGGCATATTCTAAGTTTATGATATTGGTTAATAGAGTGTCAATTCTTTCAATAACCCGTGTTCATGCGTCACTTCTACACGAAGTTTCTTGTCTTTTGATATTCCATCCATCTTTCTCTCCTCTCTCTCTTTCTCTCTAATTCATATTTTTCTTCAAAGTGCAGAATTTTCGGTCAGGTTGCAGGTGTTGATGCAAAAGTGTTAGTGGTACGAGAAGGGGCGTGGCAAATCGTTAAAAATACTCTGAATTTAACAACAGAAAAAGATGCAAAATTATAACTGAAGCTCTCTGTTTGACAAATATAAAAGAGACGCTGATATATAATATTTATAAACCAATATAAGATACTACATAATAATATATACACTGTGTCACAAAAATAAGTATGCAGTTGCATTACCTGTATACTTTGTTTAAAAAAAAAAATAACAAGATTCAAAAAACTAAAAAATTTTATTTTAATTCAATAAAAACTAAAGCGATATTCAATATTAAATACAAAAATTTAATACTATCCTTGTATTTGTTAAATTATTTACGATAGAAATCTAAATGAATGATTTTAATATCACAAAAGTTAGTATGCATTCGGTAGGCATTTTGATTTTGTATTAATAAAAATTTTCTTTTACAATATTTTTAGATTTAGTATTTGGTAGGATAGCCTTTATTTTTAATAACTTCTCGAAGTCGTGATTCCATTGAATCAACCAAGTTTTGCGTCACAGAACATGGAATTTTGGACCATTCTTCCACGATCACCTTTTTGAGATCATCTTTTCCTTTTATCTCACGTTTTCGTATTTGGCGCCCAAGATGATCCCATAGGTGCTCTATGGGGTTTATATCAGGTGATTGGGGAGGGGTTTTAAGTTGCTTCGTGTGATATATTAACCATTCCTTGACAATGAGAGCTGTATATTTCGGATCATTATCCTGTTGAAATATGAATGAAGATCCTAGTCCTAATTGTATCGCGCTTTCTTTCAAATTATTTTTAAGAATATTGAGGTACAAGTATTTGTCCATAATTCCGTTAATGAAAACTAGTTTCCCAACACCGGAAGCCGCCATGCAACTCCAAAGTAAGACAGACCCACCACCGTGTTTTACACTGCCTTTCATGTTCTTCGGTTCAAGTTCAGAATTTGGCTTTCTCCACACTTTATCACGCCCATCCGAACCATGAATATTTATTTTGGTCTCGTCAGAAAATATCACGCTGTTCCAAAAAGATTTTGGTTGGTTTATATGCTCCTTCGCAAAATCTATTCTCTTTTGTCGATTTACTTGGCTAATAAATGGTTTTTTTTCTAATTCTTCGGCCATGGTATCCAGCTCTGTGTAACACACGACGAATAGTTTCTGGATTACAAGATTTTCCGACTTCATTTTCAACTTCCGCTTGTATTTTTGGTGCACTTTTCTTTGGGTCTGCTTTCACTTTTCCCACGATTATCCTTTCTTCTTGATTAGAAAACAATTTGGGACGGCCCGATCGTGGCTTATTTTCCGTGGATCCTTCGGAATTAAACTTTTCTATTATTTTTTGTACGGTTGCACTACTTTTGTCTGCCAATTTGGCAATATTTCTTTGAGAGTTTTTTTCTTTATATAATTTTATTATTACATCCTTTAAATCTTTGGACAATTCCTTGCCTCGTGGTGCCATTTCATTAGAATTTGCGTTAATTCTTAACGTTTAACTTTTTTCTTTTTTTTAGTTCTTAGGATTTGTTCGAATCCACAAAAAACACAACCTTTCTCCCGTAATTTAGAGTAACGCACTGATATTTTTTATTATTATATTTTTATATTATATATTATTATATATATATATAATATATTATTATATATATATATATAATACATTATTATATATATATATATAATATATTATTATATATATTATATTTTTATTATTATTATGTATTTATACTCGTATATACAAATGTATGTGATTTATGACCTACATACATATATGGTTTAAATCAGGTAATGCATGTAGAAGTTAATTTTATTAACATTAAAAAGCAAAACGATTGAAAAAATGTAGGCAACTGCAGTCTGCAAACTAAGGATTACACTGAAAATATTAAATTTCGTTACATCGGTCAATTTGTATGAATGACCTATATTGGTTTGGCAATAACCTCCGTTTTCGTTCTTAGAACTTATCATGCCAAATGCATGTTCTGTAATAAATTTGACTTAATTCTGCGCAACTCCTTGAAAAATATGAAGCCATTTAAATCGGTCAATAGTATGAGAGGTACCAGAAGTGGTGCAGTCACCACGTAGATTTTTCTCAAACTTTAGCGTACTTTATAAATCAATCCAATGGACAAAAATATAGGGTACCACGACCTACCATTTCGAGATTAAAGGAAAGCTTAAATTCTGAAAAATCGGTCAATTTGTATGGGAGATAGCCAAAAGGATGTGGCAATTCGCTCTGTTCTCATTTTCAGGTCTTACTTAGTTATATTTTGAGGTCTTACTTTGGCAAACGTTCGGTGTGCACCAAATTTATTGCGACTGACTAAAAGATTTGGACATAAAAATATGGGTTAAATTGGGAAGAGAATGGGAGGTGTTAGAGTCGATTTTGTCCAATTTTGCACATAATTATAATGGGCTAAAACATAAATTTCTGCAGTTTACGAATCACGGGTTCAGACGATGAAATTCGTAAAACAGTTCAATTCGCATTGGAGATACTGAAAAGGATATGTTGATAAAGACTTCATTCCGAGAGTTACATTTATGCCACATCAAATGATATGTACCTTCATTTTTTCGGACGAAGGTATAAGATTTAGAATGTAACATCAGTTTGTGTTTTATAATAATAGGATACATTTTGTTAAGAATATCAAGTGCTATCAGAGTTGGCGATTTATCGTTAGACGTGGCGATTTGAAAATGTTTTTGGCGTTGAACATTTTGGAATTGAAATTGACGATTTTCTTGATGTTTTTTTTTAATATTTGGCGACCTGAGCGGAAAGAAATCACATATATATTTTTCTTCTGGATATGACTGTTAGTCACATTGGAATTGAGCTGATTTCATTTCGTCATTTTATCGTGTTTGAAACTTTTGCAAAAAATATTGTCTGGCAGCATCAATAAATGTGTCATTGGAATCACTAGAATTGCAGCTTCAAGTGTTTTGGAACATAAACAGATGTACCAAATGATTATTGGTAATTGATGTCATACTATCAAAATGTTCGATTCCGAAATAAATAATAATATTACACCATATCTAATAATATTAACAATATTAAAACTACCTAAGTAACTGTAAACATTCGTTCATGCCCGATTTAGATTATTTCTATGTTACCAATCGGCAATGCTTCAAAGGAATCTTTGTATTTTGCGTGCAAAATTGCAATAAAATGGCAAAAGTTTGTAGAAACAATTTTAATTTAATATGTTTGACCAAAGACATTAAGTTATGAATAAACTATATTTATTACGTTCAGTAAGACACAATTTTGCATTTTTACTGTGATTTGATTTACAGCATTTGTTGATAAGAACCTAGCAATTTATCACGGCCCTCCTGGTGATAAAGTTAACTTGTGGGTACCAACATGTTTTTGGGTTGGTACCCACAAGTTAACTTATCTGACTGTAATTTTTGTACTGGTTTCTTATGTATGACACTAACTAGTCTGATGATGAGGATTCTTTCGACTATCTTTTCTTCACAAACAATGTGTTATATTATGATGATTTCACATAGCTAATATATTAATTTATGTAATATTAACAAAATACAAAGTGGTCTTAAGCTAGAATATAATAATAAACAACTTTTGAAAATGAGGCTGAAGAACTCGCAAATAAAGTTTATTTACATAAATTACTCCAGCATCGACGTCATCATCGTTTCACATATTGTTGGCATAAATTCATATCCGTGAAATTTACAACATTTTTAACACCGAATTAATGGGATCTCTGATGACTTTTGAATGGTGCTCATGACGCACTTAAGTTTTAATTACACATTTTTGGTGGTTGGCACCAAATCACGTCAAACAAACGAAACAAACAATGTCCGTTAAAGCATTATTCGGGACGGGAAGAGGTCATCTTTGTAAAATTTGTTAAAGGGACGCCAATGTTTATCTTGTACTTAAATTAATGGACAATGAAACATCATTTTCCTCTACTTTTAATTATGACTCGGTTGGCTTAAAATTACACCATTTGGTGACCACAGGTCGCTATTTGAAAAGTTTTTGGTATTGTCGCCATAGCGGGCTGTTAAATGTTTTTGGAAACTTTTATCCATCTGCTCGGCAGGTACGCCATTGACATGGCCACAACAAACGTAATTATTCGCTCAAAGTTGGCTTTGTTATGATCGCTTAAAAAGCAGACGAAATCACTTGAAAAATGTTGGCCGCAAATTCTCAAATGCGGGAAAATGCTATCCAAAGGGTTGGGAATCTTATCCGTAAAGAGTATCACAAATGGTTAATGAAGATGGTTGGATTGTAATTACAAACGAAAAGGGCTATTAACATCAGTTCATCAGACCATATAAATGATTAAAGACAAACCGTTATCGCTGCGCAATGGATGATACTATCATGCCCCACACAAAGTTTTATTGCAACAAGAAGGTCAGTTGTTTTATAGGTCAACAAATGTTAATTGACGTAATGACATTTTTAACGAATTGCGTACAATTTCGACATAATATGAGGTAAAGCAGTTAAGATCGTTTGAATGACTTAGGAAATTATGTGGTGAATCAAAATGGATCCAAGAAATACTTTTAAGCTTGCGGACCAGAGTGAAAGTTGAATCGATAAGTTGAAAAGAATCTTAAATATTTATCCAAAGTTGGAAGTATGTATTTCATGTGTCAAATATTGATCAAACACAAATTTGAAGTCAGCATTTTAATAGCAAAACCTTTTCCTGTCAACTGGACGTCAACAGCTATAATCGAATACCTGACATTACAATTTAAAAAAATAAATTTTTCTTTAATCCAAAACGGACGGTGATTTAAAACATTATTATATTATATTGAACATATTGATGCATTCTGACTCAAGCTGATGTTATAACTGTAGCTTAATGTCGTTTATATGTTCAATTACATCCACAGCATTTCACTTAAAGAATTGTAATTAAAATATATGTGTGTAGTATAATTACAATAAACATGCAATCCAAAAGAGTCGGTTTTAACGAATATTTATGGTCACTGCAGTGCTGAGTTCAAAAAGGTGAACAGTCTGCAAATTGGACAGGCGCCAAAAGGTCAGTTGTATAAACTTGACATCATGGATGTTTTCACAAAATGGATTTCATGACCTTTTAAGAGCGATTGCGGAATATCCGTCCATCGTAAATCCTTATGGAACTTCTTAAAACATGTCACAGCTTAATATTTTTCCAGGGTATAATCGCGAATTGTAAATGGATTATATTGGTTCGCCCCTTCTTGTACGTTCTGTACAAATAGATCCTATGCGAAATTAAAAATTTTCCCTGTAACTCATAATTCATAGACTGTAGTAAACTTAATTTTCTTGATCGATCGTATTGGTGCCTGTTTTTGAAAATAGCTAATTGAACCTGTCTGTTCTTAGGTTCATATCTTGTACTCAGTCACGGTAAATCCAGTCAAATATGGCGCTTCTCACGAAAACTTAAATTATTTTAAGCCTTGTTGATGATTTTTCAAAGTTCCTCATCACTGCCTATATTATTGTACATACAGGGTGGCGCACAAATCGTGCTACTGCCTACTGTCGAAGAAATTTTTTCGCAGAACTGCACCGAAGATGTATCCGATTAAACAGCATTTGGTTCCAGCAAGATGGAGCAACTGCACATATAGCAAGACTGGTTATGACGGAGCTTCAACGAAAATTCCCAAACGAATTAATATCCAAAATCTCCAGTTTCCGCTGGCCAAGAAGTTCACCTGACCTGTCTGCACCAGCCTTTTTTACCAAGGAATCTGACTGAATTGAAGGAGTCTATTAAATAAATAATTGGGGCGATCCCGGCTTCAACTCTTCAGGTCTCAATGAATAGTTTTCTGATCAGGTGTCGCATTTGCGACAATGAGTAGGTCATTTGTGGTCTATCATCTTTGAAACCAATTAGCTTTAAAATAACATTTAATTTTATATGCAATAAAAAATAAAATAAATTAAATACGTTTGTTATGACGTGTAGCTCCCTGACCAACTAAACACCTATTTTGAGCGTAATCGAAATTTATTTTAGTATTAATTTTTATAAATTTTCTGACGAAAACGTAATGACGACGACGACGCTTAAATCTAAAATATATATATATTTACATAGTTTTGTGTTTTATATACAAATATTCTTATAATTGTGTTTGGCCTGTTTCAGTCTGGCGCTATTTTTTATAACAAATTTAAATTAAAATTAAATGTAAATTACAATTACTCGACAACCATTCTAGTTTAAGAGTTTCTGCCAAATGAGAGAGAAATGATCCTAGGTACACCGCTAATGATAGAGTAAATAGTTGACAGATCGTTGATCAAATAAAGTAACCGTTTAAGGAACACAGCAACTTACTGAACAGTAAATTTACCACTCAATAACATTGATAAAAAAAAGTTACTTGAAGTTCTTATTGTAGCACAATTGGTGCGTCATGCTGTACTAGAAAATATTAAGAAATTTTGCCATTTGAGGAAAAAATATAAAATCTGAATTTTCTATATCTGTAAATACCATTGTTAAAACCCAAAAATGCTATGTAAATAAACGGAATTGTATTGAATTGAAAAATAAATTATTGTCAGTCGCATTAAATTACAATTTTTGGTGTTATATGAAGAAAATGATCAGACGAATCCTTTCTGGTATCTTTCATACAGATTATTTGCTTATGCCCACATATTCCTATTTTTCATTCAATAGTGGTGAATTCGGTGTGTTCAATAGTTTGCAGATCAACCTTTCTGGCGTACTTCATATATAAATTGACCTATTTGGCAGAAATCAGTGATGCCTCTGCTATTTCTTAGTGGAAGACAGTAAGTTGTATGTAAGTTACAGTAATTAGCTTCAGTAAGTTAAATTTTGCTTTTTTTATTGCTGCTCAGAACATTTGTTGATAAGAATCTAGAGATTTACCACCCCCTTCAGGCACTCCGCTCATTTTTGCACCAACAAAAGGAAGTTCCGTGAATTTATATATTAGTCAGTTAATCTAACTGAAATTTCTGCACTGGTTTTCGGTATTATTCATCAGTCACGCTCACAACTAGAGCGCTCCCTTTTAAACGTATCTCCATTTAATATATTTAAGCAGTTGCTGTCTGCGTCTCCCAAATACCATAATACGAGTATTTTTATTAAACAGAAAATTGTGAAAATTTTAGTAAAATTGTAAGAAAGTATCATGTTCCAAAAGTTTCACTTAATCCTTATATGTTAAAGTATTTTCATTGCGGGCTAAACTGTCGGAATTTTCATATCATTTTCATACCAAAATACTCCCTTCTCATACACAATACAGGCTGGCTGGACGAATGTTGCTATCAAGATAGTACTTAAAGAAATTGACAGAATTTTTATTTCCAGAACTATGTCGAAAAAAGCGCCTTTAACTATAAGGTTTCAATAAGATGTTGAAACTTGCCACATGGCTTGTTGTTGCAAAAATTCACTGAAAATTCTCCAATAAAGCAATCTCAAGAACCTCCATATTCCAACAAAACTAATATAATTTGAATGATTTAAGAAAACTATAACGAATGATGACTGAGGAGGAGGCCATTTAAATTGAACTATTTCTTAAACTTATTAAACATTTTAATATTTAAATATTAAAATAAAATTTACTTTTTTATCAACTTTTGATAATTTTTCTGTCAATACATATAAACAGATTTGTATCCGCACATTTTGGCTAGTTATTCTACAAGTGTTCGGAATGATTTCGAGTCATCCTTCGAAGGATGTGTTATGTATCTCCGTAGGGACCTATTGGTGTTGTATGATTACAGTAGGACTATACAGTGTCTCTTTGTGTTGTGATTTCCTATCCGTGTTTAGGACGCGTATCACCTCTGAAAAGATACCCGGTTGCATATTTTGATAAAGGCGCGGGCTGGCGCACTTGATACAGCGCTCTACAGCACTTATGGGAGTTTACCTGGAAAGGGAAAAAGTTAATCTAGCCTAAGGAAAGAATAAAACACGTTGGAGCGTTTTCTCTCTTCTTCTGATTGACCTCAGCACCTGGTGTGTCACCTTTATTTATATAAAACATTAACTCTATTAGGCTGTGCTGTGTGTTACCGAAACCCAAAAAAAAAAAACAATTCTTGCTGATCAAGCGGAAAGTCAATCGGAAAGAACTTAATGTGATTGTACATTCACAGTTCAATCACCCAGACTTGCTTCCATCAACACTAAGCAGAAAAATTTTGGTGAATGAAAAAGTAAACTCACAATTCTACATTAATCAGCATAAACACAACTGGAACAATAAGCAGCTCGTGTTGCACTTATTTCGAATTGCTGTGGGTCATCGAACATCAATGGTGCCACCAATATTTATGATTACATACAAAACTACGATGTACGATAATGTATAATTCTCACTCACAACAGATGGAGGGAAATGTAATTTTAGTAGATGTGATTTTCCTGTGTGGTAGTTGGTAGTTGTTTAATTACATGAAATGGCGAGGACAAAGTAATTTTGTGTGGGCTTTTTCAGAAAGAACGGGTTTTTTTTGCGTTTTACCAATCGTTACAATTGAGAAAAATTCAAATTACTATAAACCTGTAAACTCTACTTCGTAGGCCAAGAATTAGAGTTTATTGGACGAAAATTAAATTTCGGTGAGTTGGCCAACTTGTATGGGAGATAACTGAACGGGCTTGAAGTCAATTTTTGCAACTTACTGAATTGAGAGCAGCTGTTTAAAAGTATATGGGTTATGTCGGTCATGTACACATAAGGTACCAGAAGAATAATTGTTGCACTTGTTGATTTTTCACAAATTTTACAAGGCATATAAAACAATAGAATCAGGAAAAAAATTGAATTTTGTGTGTGGTCACTAAGGGATGTGACAAAGTGGCCCGTTTTCATCTTCGGTCCTTGCTTTGACAAATTCTTAACGAATACGGAATTTAGCTGAATTTAGTGCAACTATATAGAAGATCTATGATTATATGACCTAAATCTGTCATTTCTATTGGAAGTATAGAAGAGATGCAGTTATTTGTTATTTGTTTTTTTTTTTTTTCAAATTTTACAGCCAAGTTTCCCCAAATTTTGCTGTCTACGAATTTATAGTTACAAGCAAAATTTTATACACATTAGGAGAAACTGCAAAGCTATGCGGGTGGCATCGGAGGGGACGTGAGAATGTGGTCCTTTTCCATGTTCGGAATGTACTGTAACAAATCTTACGATATCTGACAAAATTTACTGCAATTATAAAGAAGGTATGAAGGTAAGAATATATGGACTATATCGTCCACTTGTATGGGGTGTACCAAAAGATTCGTGTTTAACCGGACGATTTTTCCAAATTATCAAATTATTAATTTCAAATATTACAAAGTTTCAGTTCTTTGGCTTTTTAGAATGTTGAAAAATGGACTACATTTATCTTGCCGAATTTCCCAAGGACACTTTAAAAGTAAAAAGTAAAAAATTAAAAGTTTCTTACGAGAACTCAATTCGAAATTTTTAGCAAAATCTAAAATCAGTATCCTCAATAAGAAATTATTTTAATATAATTTATACCAACACTGCTATTTAATAAAATATTTATTTCAATAATAACGTACAAATTTACCGTAATGTCCTGTTGTGGTTTCGTTTATTAGATGTATCCTGCTTCCACTCTTACTCGTATATGACCCAAAGCGATTATTTGTATACGATAAACATCATCGGTGTTATCATCATTATTGCCATCACGTTGTTAAGCATCCTCGTTAAAATTAAGGCGATTTGTAATTTATATCAAATATATTCATATATTAAAAATTTCATAAATGCTTAGTGAAACTTGAGGTGATGGCTTTTTGATTGTTTATCGTAATCAACACACAATAACTTAATGATCAGTTGTTGTCGTTATAACCATCTTCAGCAATTTTCACCTCAATTAACATTTCAATACCAAATTGTTTGCCGATAGTAATTTATTAGTTTGAAATTATAGGTTTTGGGGTTTGCTGCTGCCTTGTGTGCTTTTGTATATTGTAATGTATATTGATTGTTTAGTAAAGTTTTATAATTGGACAGTGATGAAACCTCAAGATTTAAGGAGGTTTATGATTTAAATTGAATTAGTATTGTTTAGTTTTCGAACTTATGATAATGTATTTAATGCTTGGTTGTCGAACTTGTGATAATTTAGTTAATTAAGGAATGAGCTACTATGTTTCAATATCGATGTAGAAAATTAAAATTAGGCTATCGATTCAAATAAAACGACTTTTAAAATGCAATTGCAAATGATGGTGTCAGTGGTATTAGACGAGTATTACAAGGATCTTAAAACTAATTCATCAGTTGTGACATAATTCAATAATGATATAGAAATTGCAACTTAATCCAAAGAAATTTCAATCAGGTGCACTGCCTTACATACCAACACAATTTTCCGTTTATGTAAAGGCGTGACTTTAGGGTAAATGCCAGACGCTTGTTAATTTATACTAAATTTAATGCAACTGAACGAAAGATATCAATCTAGAAACGTGTGAGTAAAATTATACATTTGACATGGGAGTTATTAGAGAGGGCGTGGTTGTTCCGTAGATTTTTAAAGTTTTACGAAGCATTATTATATATTAGGTACTACAGCAAATTAAGAAATTTTAATAAATCGACCAATTTGTATGGGAGGTACTCAAAAGGGGTGTAACAATGCCCACGGTTTTTATTTGCAGAACTTCACTAAACGTAAAATGTGTGCCAAATTTGACTGAACTTAGAAAGATATAAGTAAAAAATATCTTAATTTTAGAATGGTGTGACAGTGCCTCCCGTTTTCATTCCCAGAACTTACCTCACCAAAGGCATATCGTGTGCAAAATTTGTCTGAATTTACCAGAAACATGAACCAAAGAATATATAGGTTAAATCTATAATTCGTATGGAAGATTCGTTGTTACTTCATCGGTTTTTCTCAGGGCTTACAAGGCTAATAAATCAGTATATTAAACATGATACTGCAGCCCACCGACTGAAAGGGGGAAGATTAAATATCGGAAATGCAACCAACTTGTATGGGATGCAACAGAAGGAAGGAATCATTTGCTTTATTAGGTCGTTATTGGACAAACAGGCGTTGCATCGCCCATATAGACAACAATTTTAAACAACTGTATCTAATGAACTATTAAAAGTATATTAAAGAGATTTGGTTCGTTCGTACTGGTATAAAAAGAAAAGATGTTGGAATGTACGGTGAACTGTGCCCCGTCCTTGTATGAGCCAAAGTAACTTTGGTTAAAGTCATGAATAATATATACATATATATGTATGTACATGTTACATTATATATTATACCTATATTATTCATTATACTCGTACATATTAATCGACCCGGCGTGAAGTGAATCGCCGTCGTTAAAGTGGGGATGAATCCATTTTTGTAATCGTGTACGACTCAAAATACATTCTGGATTAAGTTATTAATAACACTACTTTTTGCTCAATCATTTCTTAATGTATTCTACTGCAGTCGATAATTTTGCATTACTAAAATGTTATGAATTTCGTTCCGAAATGTAAGAAATTCCTATGGCGTACTTCTTCTTTGCCAGTATATATATATATATATATATATATATAGTATATATACTATATACATAGCATATATATATATATATATATACTATGATATGAACATATGTATATTGATGGACTCAACAAAACTTGGCTTAGCTTAATGTTTTCTTACATGGGAGTCGGGTGTTGTATATGTTCTATATCGACCCATCCATTCAAATTGATTTGAAGTGATTGATTTTCCAAAATGAATTTTTTCTCCTTCAACTCATAAATTGACTGCAAATTAAATCACTTTATAATGCTTAACAAAATCGGCCGATTAACCATATATATGGAGGATTTAACTCATATTCTTAGGTGCATATCTCTTATCCGATTATACTAAATCTGTCAAACATGGCAAACGTTAAAGGCTTGTAGGATCTCAGAATGAAAATAAACTGCACTGCCGCATCCCGTCTGGTTTTTTACATACAAATTAACCAAATTGCCGAATTCATAGAACACAGCAACGTAAAATTTTTGTTCTTTGTATTGATTGCTTGAGAAAAATTGTCGAAATAAGCATGTTCTCTCTGTTACCTTCCTATTCTTAGCATCATACCTTTCAATCAGTTACACTAAACTCAACCAAATTGCATTGCCACATCCATTTGTTCGCCTCTTATACAAATTTAATTAATTATTTCCACATAAACTCCGGCTCTTAGACAGCAGTAACTTAATTTTGTAAAATTTTTGAATTGTAATGGTTGGCAAAGCTCGAAAAACTCAATTTAATAAACGTGCCCTTTCTGGCGTCTCTGATAAATTAATTCTGTAATTAATTCTGTTAGTGCTAATGGAATGCGTTGCCAACAGAACACAAATTCCACCAAGGTGTTAAGTTGTAAGGTACAATAATTAAGTTGGGAAAATTATAACTTAACATCTTTTACTACGAGTTAATTCACAACAACAATTGATAACAATTATCCATTTACCACGCACTTAGTAGCACTCCGCACCCTTTTTGCGCCAGGGCAAGGGGACGGTGGGTGAAGGTTTATGTAAATTTGTCCAGCTGATTGCAATATCTGTCCTGATTGCGTTGTATCGGTCAATGGTATGGAGGGTACCAGAACGAGCGCGGTTACTTAGTCAGATTTTTATTAGTTTTTTCTTTAGGCCAATAGAATGGACAAGCTCCTCAGCGTACCAATCAGAAATCGAAAAGTATAGATATAATTTCGAAAAATCGGCATTTTCAATGTCAGCTTAGATTGATCATTTATATGGGATGTATCAGAAGAGTCCTGTAGAATCGGGCAATTTTTTCAAATTTTGCCGACCAGTAGAAGGCGACGCAACGGATAAAAATGTAGGTTACTGTAGTCGACAATTTATGACTTATAGGGAACAAAATGAATTTGGAAAAATCTTTCAATTTACATGGGTTAGTCCATATAATATGACAATGATAAAGCAATGTGTTAGGCTGTGGTAAATTTAACGAGGTTTCATATTTGTTGACGGCAACTATTTAGAGGTCATGAAATGAATTTAGTCAATTTACTTTAAACGTTTCCCTCTGCGTTGTACAGTTTCCTCCTTTCAAATGTTGTATATTTCATGCATTGGTGTGATGTTAGAAAAAATGGCTACTGGAGGAATCTCGCTGGTATTTGTAGAAGAAATATTTATTAATTCAAACTTCATCCATCGTATATCGCGCTAAAAGCATTTGCCACTGAAATTGTCGCATATTCTTTAATATTAGAAAAAATCAAAAGACATTTGAGAATAATAATAATTACATATAAATAGTCATAAAACTTCGCACTTATACTTATATGCTTACACACGTAACATATGTACATTAGCACATTATAAACTTGTATATCTGTGACTCTTACTATTTCGCCGTCAACAGGTGGGGTTCCGCCAATGCCCACAATTATTTATTACTTTAATGAAAGTTTTTGGGAATAACTATTCCAAAAAATTAATTGCCACCGACATTTCGATAATTTTTTTTTTTCACAAATAACTTGATGATGTAAAATTAACACTTTCGGAGAAAAAACTTGTCTTTCTTAATTTGTGGTATCATCTTGCACGTATTCATACTCGCTATGGTTACATTCACTTATAACCACTGGTATTGAATGGTACGAAGTACAACCAAATATTCAGTTTGTGATTAAATAAATTTTAATTTTTTCTGTTTTTGCGGAAGATTCGCCGGTTTTTCGAACACCTGCCGGGTCTATTGATTGAAAAAGATTCACACGCATGTCATTTGAAAGCTCCCTCGAAATTATGTTAGACGTATTAAGTCCGAAACCTGTTCAGATCAATTATCAACATTAAACTTTTTTCATTTTATACCATTATATTTTGCTGCATTCTTCTGGTTTATATACTGGCAGTGTGATAAATTAACTATTAGTTTCTATTGATTAGATAATTAAAATAAAAAATACGAACCCGGGTGCCGAACAATACTGCGAAGTAAATGGATAAATATATTTTTTTCAGTAGAAATTTTTCTTTTCATAGAAACTCAGATGGAGGATTTTCTGAACAAATTTCGTTCAATAAGATAGCATATGGAATTAAATACTATTAATTAAATACAAATTAAATATTAAATACAATAATTTAATAGAAGAAAATATGGCAAAGCGAAATGTTTCATCAACAGATGAATACATACCGTTGTATCCCAATGATGAGACAAGTTTTTTTAAATCCAAATGTGTTCCACCGCCTTCAAGGCATTTTCTCACGCACACATCAAATTATGTCCCGGTTTTCAACAAACCCCAGAGCATGTCAGGCGATCGCCTTTCGGTACGGCCGTTATGTAATTCAACATTTCCATCTGAAAGGTCTCAGAACAATCAGTATTAAAGCCTAAAGCTAGATTCTACTCATGAGCAGCTTTCTCATTTTGTTACGACTGTCAAATATGGGGTAGCAGAGTTTGAACGATGCCGTACGTGCTGCTAAGAAAGTGCATAAGCTGGCTGATATGATAGGCATTTCAAAAGGTGCTATATATCGTATATTGTACGAAGATTTCAAGATAAGAAAGCTTAATTTTTGCGTCGATTTATAACCATGGATGAGACGTACCACATTTGGAGAAAAAAAGTGCTATTTCATCCAGACAACGCTCCAGTTCACACATCCACTATTGCGATTTTCAAAATTAATGAATTTAGGTTCGAACCGCCAGATTCGCCAGATTTAGCTCCCTCGGAATACTTTCTATTTCCAAATTTGAAAAAATGTCGCGGAAAAGATTTGCCAACAATGAAGAGGTATAGTCTGCGGTTGATGGTTATTTCAAGAAGTTTGACAGTTCTTACTATAAACAGGGTATAGAAGCTATTGAATATCACTGAAAAAAGTGTATCGAGCTAAAATGGGATTATTTTGAAAAATATAGAAAAATTTTCCCAACTTATTTTGTCTTCTTTGTTAGGTCGGCTAGCTTTGGGTCCGCCCTTTAAAATAAGTATTTAAGGGAATTCGTTTTTAACACAAAATGCGTATGTCAATGCAAATTGAACACAAACATCTTTACATCCGATGAACGGTGCAGACAAGGATATGTGTCTGCTTTAAAACATATCTGTGACCTAACTGTTCACATAATACTCGAAATTTCAACTGTCGGTGTGACGATCATCCAAAGGAAAATCGATGATCGTCCTGGTCGTATTGTATGCCATGCACACTGTTTAGTTACTCAGGCAAATGTCAATCATGAAAAATATCCGGTTTAACGGTTACTTGGTTTTAATTTTGAGCTCACTACCTCATACTTGATATCTACGATTTGTAACACCGCATAATTTCAAAATTATGGGGTATTCCACGAATATATTTGCTATCATACTACACTACATCACTACATCACTTTCAAACTGCCCATAAAGAATCATAAGAAATCTACTCTAACAAAAAATAAATAAACCTAAATATTATATGGAGTTTTTGAAGAAGATAATTTGAATTTGAACACTGTACATTTCTTCACATTTTTAAGCTTCAAGGAACTGATGCGTTATCTGAGCACGGAATGCTAACAATCGTTGAAACAAAATTCCTACAGAATTGCGCTCTATCAAGTATGATGGCGAAAGTAAATATATATGTACAAGTATGCCATCCAGTTTAGTTTGATCTCCCAGCACCAAAAGCTGAGGTCTAAGTTCGGGAAAGCGCAGGTACGGCATTTCGAAACGAATTCAAATTGAGTAAAATTTATTTTCATATGGCGCAAAGTAAGAACATTATTCGAAAAAGTTTGCTTATTTATTTTAAGTACGTCAAATCGTCAATTAATCTATTTAACCTTTACTTACTCGATTCAAGTAAAATTTACAAGTATTTCGTATACTTATTTTCAGTATGGATCAGAGTTTTTTTTACTCTTCGCTCAAGGAATGATGACCATGTGATTTTATGGCAAACTTCTGGTAACTGGAATTCGCTTCACTAGAAACCGTATGATAAGTTCAACATTAATAGCATTGTTCCAAAATCTGAGGAGGTTATTTACAAAAAGAAGTTGCATGTAATTGGTATAAGTAATTCACCGCTAGGGCGTACGAATTGTGAGTTACGGAGAAAACTCAAATTCGAAAAATCAATCTATTTGTATAGGATGTATGCGAAATGACGTTACAATGAGGTAAATTTTCATTCCGAGACACCAACCTAGCAAACTATTACGTGTATTAATTTTGACCCGGTTTAGTGTAACCAGTTAGAAGACATGAACTTAAGAACTTTTGAGTTAAATTTGATATTTGTATAGGAGGTTCCATAAAAAAGCAGATTCAATTGGTCAATTTTTTCGGTTTTCATCAAGAATTAAGAATCAGTTACAGAAAAATTTTTGAGAACCACTGGAAGGATCCGATATAGCCCATTTATAAGCCTCGGTAACGATGTGGCATTCCCACACTCCTTGTGGTATCTCGAATACAAATTGTCCGATATTTCAATTCAATTCAATTCAATCTGCCACCTATAATTTCTAATTAATAAATTGAAACATTTTTACCCATAGTATTGACTTGTAATTCTCTGCAAAAACTGAGAATCTGATATCTCCCATACATTTGACCAATTTAATACACATGAATTTAGATTCATATCCTTCATGCAATTGTACTGAATTCAGTTAAATTTATCACACGTCATGCAGTCGGTGAACTAAGATCTGAGAATGAAAATGAACGGCATTGCCGCGGATTTACCGAATTTTTTTTTTTTTTCGGTGTAACCTGTACACTGATCGCAGCAACTGCAGCAACTTAGCCGCCTGCCAGCTGTGTAACGCTTGGTAAAATTTGAAAAATGGACCAGGTAACCGCATCCTATCCCATAATTATCACGCAATTTATATAGTTTTACCCACATATATCTTCATTCGTATATTTCACACAAAACTAAACTAAACGCATTGGGTGTGTAGAAAACTTGGCCAGCAAGTGAAATTGAATTTCACTCTAACGTCAATCAAACATAAATCCATAGTCTTTCTATACAATTTGAGGGATATTATACATTGTTTCAGTAAATTATAAATTGCTTCTTTTATTCTGCGTTAATTTAGAACCGTTTTTTGGAAAGAATCAGGCGGTTTACCAAGTTTCTTCCCACACACATTTACATCATTGCAGAAGATCGTTAGGTGCAGTTATTTTTAGGTGAAATTTCACTGAAATTTCTATACTGGCCTCATCATTTATTTATTCGAATTTACATTTGGCAAAACTCTTAAATCAACATATTGGGAAATTCGCTTCATTCCAGCTAAACTCATATTAAAATATATGTCGGCAGAAGGAAGCGTCTAGAGTACAAAATACTTTTAAGTCGATTGGTCGATGTCCGTCTATCTGACTAGCTGGCCGGCTGGTTGACACGATAACTGTCATACATTTTTGAGAAACAGCCTAATGTTTTGTCAGATATCCAGGGATTGCAAGTGGGCTACATCGGTCTACTCCTTCTGGTACCTCATACACAGATTTACGAAATTAAGTTTTTCCTGTGATTCCGCACTCATAGGCTAGAGGAACTAACCATTTCGTCCATTGCATTGATAAAATGGTAAAGCTCAGCATTATTTTGAAAAACCGACAGAATAACCACGCCCCTTCCGGCACAATTTATATAAATGGCACGTTGTGCCCATATACTCTTTGATTCATATATCTGCATTAAACGTAGTCAAATCTGGTACACACTGAGCGGTTCCCAAAGTAGAGCCTCACATTGAAAATTTACGACATTGTCATACCCCATCTGGTACTTTCTACACTAATTCCGAATTTCCCGTGGACTTTAGTAGCCACATTTTTTGTCGAACGTCCTGATTTGTAATTCTCTGCAAACTTTTAGAAATATGGATCCTGTAAAGAAGCCCTTTATGATTCTTCATATACAAATGACTCATTTAACCCAAATCTCAGGTACTTCATATTTTGCAAGGAGTGGAATTGAGTTGAGTCAATTTCAGCATACATTATGTGTTCGGTGAAGTAAGTTCTAAGGATGAAAACCGAGGGAATTGTCGCAACCATTCTGTGTGTTCCATCGTACAATTTGAATAATTCAGCTGGATAATCATGACCTCCCTGGAAGCTCCTATTAAGTTATTTTACTAACATAGTCCCAAATTCTCATCTTTCATTCGATTACGCTGAGTTCAGCATAATTTGGCATCCACCTCTCATTTGATAAGCTTATTTCTACGAATGAAAATGGGGTGGGTTGCCACGCCCTTCAGTCTTCTTCTCCATAGAAGAAAAACCAATTTCTAAGCGGGGGACTTCAAGAAGTTATAATTTACTTCTTTGATTAATTCAGAGTACGCAAAAGATTGCCCTGGGAGATGTTTCGGTTCTACGTTTCTACGTTTCTTCTACGTTTTACGTAGAAATTAAAGAAGATTGTTGAATACGAAGCAAGGACTGTATTCATTTAATTATTCTTAAACAGAAATTAATTTTGCAATCTGGGATTAGTGAAACATTCCCCTCACAATTATATTGCAAAAAGTTTGTAGTATTTCTATTTTATGTACATTTAGCAAGCATGTTTCTTATCAAAGAAAAAAAAAACACAAAAATTTCATCAAATGTATAAAATCCGATTTACACAGCAAACTTTTCTTAGTTAGCAGTAAAATTCTGATAATTCAGCATCGACATAGTTTTAAATAAACTATGACCACCTTTAAATCTTTCTTATCTTTCTTGAGTGTTTGCTGTTTATTGAATTCAATCTCACCACAAATAAGCGTAAGTATTAGAAAAATTTAGCATCACTTAAATGAGATTTTGAATAATTTAACATAGAATGACACAGCGTGGGGAAGTGAAACGAATTGGGCACTTTGTAGGTCTTTGAAGTCCGACAGCGAAAATCTCAAACTGCGCCTAGAAAATTTAGATCTAAAGCAAAGTTTAAATTTTGAACAAATAGACAAGAAATTGCGCAACTTGGAAAGATTGCTTGGATCACCAGCCAAAGACTCAAAGACGGAAGACAAAGCAGCTGTTCTATTTAACGCGGACGGTATGTACTTAAAAAACAAATCTAACTTTATAATAATCCAATATTTCTAACTAACAAATTATCTTGAAACTTGCAGAAGAACCAAAACTTTGCATTACCAATGCGGATCAATCACTCTTATGGTACGTTTGTATAATATATGGCTTAGAATGTATTATTTTCATGCATTCAGATATTTGTCGTTAAAGATTGCGGGGGGAAAGTAAACAAACTGAGGGAATGCAACTGGCGGTATATAGCCCATATGGTTGTACAGGGTTACCTATTTAGTGGTTTAAAAATCTCCGATATAGCAAAACTGTCCGCTGTCAAATACCTGTCATCTGAAGTGTTATTTATTTAGTGAAACGTTTGCCATTTACGAATATGGACGATTAACAACCGAATAGTTAAAACTTACTGCGAAAGTAGTGATTCAAAGGTGGGCTTTCAATCGAACAAAATTTTCTTCAGCGATGAAGCACATTTCTCACTCGGTGGTGATATCAACAAGCAAAATTGTCATACATGGTTCTCGGAGAACCCAGAAGTAATTGTGGAAAAGCCATGGCATGTGTAAAGAGTGACAGTTTGGTGTGCATTATGATCTGGAAGTGTCATTAGGCCGTATTTTTCCTAAAATGACGCTGGAGGATCCACTGCTGGTACCAATCCATAGGCGGTCATACAAATGACATTGTATTTTATACATACAAGGTCCAAGCTTTAAAATGAAATAATAGTTTCATCGAAATCATAGCTTTATGTGTGTTTAATTTAACTTTACTTTTGAAACCGAAAAATGCATAACCCTGTTTCAAGGTCGAACGACGACGAATCCATATATTTTCGGATATCTTTTCCAACATTAGTTGCTAAAATATGTAGTATGAAATTTCCAGCTCCGACATAACTCTACCAGCAAGTTGCATTGATTCGAATTCCATAAATTGTTGGAAAAACAAATGCCGCATACTAAATCGTCTGTATGGACCAAAATCCTTTCTCATCTCTTGCGAAGAATCATTAGGTGAAAGTGGTTGGACTACAATTCAGCGAAGAATTAACGGCTCCGTTGACTTTCACCACTTGTGGGATGAATATAAGCATGGATTTGGCGATTTGGATGGAAATTATTGGATGGGCTTGGAAAAACTGTATAGTCTTACAGCCACTTTGGCTCCAGTTGAGCTACTGGTAATTTTAATCGATTTCAAAGACGTTATGAAATTTGCCCGTTATGATGGATTTGCCATTGGAGATGAAAACAGCAAATATGTTTTAAAAATTCTCGGAAATTATTCGGGTACGGCAGGAGATTCTCTCTCTCCTCACAAAGGAATGGCATTCACGACTATAGACCGCGACAATGATGGATTTGAGACAATAAATTGCGCCGGATCTAAAAGAGGCGGTTGGTGGTACGACCGCTGTTTTTCTAGGTAAGTACCACGTTATATTTGAAAAAATGTGCACTGATAATCATTTGCCTTTCAGCAATTTGAATGGCCGCTATTTTGAGGCTGGCACCCAACCCAAAGTTGGAGTTCACGATGGAATAGCTTGGAGCTCATTTCATGGCGTAGATTATTCTTTGAAATCCGCACACATGTTGATCAGACCCAAAAAAGTGTAGTGAAATAAATAAGAGAGATAACTTAGCTATCAAACTATGAGATTGATCCAACCTTTAATGCAAATTATTTGGAATATTTGTTTTCTTTGCTTATAAAAAATAAATTGAAGCAACTGTGGTACGATAATTCCTGCAAGCAACTGTCATGTGTACTTTTGAGATCCCATTCTATTCTCTGTCTCTTTTATTTCCTTATGTTGGTGATGTATCGGCTCGCCACCAGTCAAGTTGCTTTGTCGGAATAGCCCCTTCTCCCACTGAGCTGTTTTAGACCAATTGTAATACCTGGTCCTGGTGCCGGGGAAATATGTATTCCTACCATTCTCCATTAGTCTGTAAGTCTGAAAAGTATATAAATTAGTATATAGTTCTACCAATTTTCATCTACTTTACATATTTTTTAAGTAATCCCATATCTTTGGGTAGAAATTCGTTTTACGGGTTTTGTTTTGATTTAGATTTATATTGTATTACATTTTTTGTAATGTACTTTTTAAGTTAATAATGAACATCGGCGACACTATTGGTGTTCGATGACCCAAAACAATTCTCAATAAGGGCAACATGTGCTGGTTATTGTTCCAGTTGCTCTTATGCTGATTATACGGAATTGTAATTTCATTTTTGAACTCACCTAGATTTTTGTTTAGTGCACACCAAGTAATTGGCAATTGAGGTTGCACTTGATCATCAAGAATTTCTTTTCGATTTTCGGTCACCCATGGCAAATAGAATTTAGAATAGGGTAAGATTTCATATAAATAAAGGTGATACACCAAGTGTGTATCAGTAAGAGACAAAATGTCCATATGAGTTTAATAATTCTGGAGTTTAATGTCTGTTTTCTTATAGGTAAATAAAACCCACATAAGTGCAGTAAAGCGCTGTTTTACGCAAAAAAAAAAATTCGCAAATGAGTATCATAATAAGCGTCCTTCACCACAATTAGAAACACAACAGTTTTAGTTCGACCGAGCCTTTTGGATTTCGCGAAATTTGGCACACAGTGCCATAAAAATGAAAATGGGTTCCGAAATGAATGGGTTCGAATTTCCCAATTACCAACAACAACAATTGTCGGGTTTAACGTGGGTCTCGCTTTGATAGCCTTACTCACGGTGTGCCACCACACATGGGACTGTTCTTGAACGTGTTTGCGACAGCCAGCGCCCCTTTGGGGAACTCAAACTAATCCCGGAAGGATTAGTCGAAGCACCTTAGAAATAGGAAACAGGTCCCCTTGGAAAAATTTCCTCAGGGCATATTTCCTCTCTCTGCCAAAGTACCTTTGAAGTCACTGGTATGAAGTGAACTTCCTCCCGGGTAGGAGTGAGGCCCATCTAGACACCTCGGATAGACGAAGAACAGTGTTTCCCAAGTTCTCGCATTACCTTCAGAAGATCCTGAAATAATGCAAGATCCGTAGAAACACATGTTCGGGCAACCACAGCCAGCACGATGCTCCCACAAGGGGTCCTACACCACGACCAGGCAAGAACAAAATGTTCCTGGGGCCCCTGGTCTCCCGTGCTACCAGAAAATGAAAAACCCTCTGGTCAGGGTTTCGCAGACAAAAGCTGCTCCAGTTTCGCTACATCATACCTCGCATGTAACTGGTCGTCCACCGTAGCCGTCTGCACAAAGCGCAACCATGCACCTGCAACAATTTGCAGCTACATGCCTTCCCGCAATGCAAACGCCTACCAAACTGAAAAAGAGAAGGAGAAGAATAGAAGAAGGGAAGAAAAGAAGAAGAAGAAGAATAAGAGTACAGAGGGATGCTGCTCCAACACACCTCCACATGCATTGCACATTGCGCAACACACATGACAGTGCATCTTCACAGCAGAGCCCTCAATCCCTAACACCAATTAACCCACCAAGACAACCCCTAACGCTCCCTCCTAGCCCGGCGCCTTGCGAACAACCTGCCTGCAAAGTGACGAGCTCCAGCCAGTCTATCCCTTGACGATATCATGTCCGTCACGTCCCAACTATCCCCAACCCTCACAATCCCTAATGCGTCCAAATCCCTAATATCATCATACAGAGGACAGTCGCACAACACATGCTTCCAATCCTCTGTCTGATGCCCACAGTCACAAGAACTACTGTCAGCCAGGCCTCTTTTGTGCAGAAACTCGTTCAGAGAACCATGCCCCGTCAATATGAAGCCCAGACTCAGGTTAAAACCAAAGTCAGGATTCCCATTGACGAAACAAACATCTCGCACAAAAGCGTACGTGGCTCTACCCTTGTGTGACTGATCCCATCTGGCTTGCCATCTGGTTGTCACACATTCCCCCAAAACTGCCTTGCGTTCCGCCCTACTCAGGTTTTCAATGGCCTGTACATCCCTCACCAGGTCTATACCAGCCACAGAGCATCCTCTCTTCACCCGGAAGTCAACTGCTCGACGCAGAAACTCCAAGTCAAGAGGGACAGCTCCCATCAAAACCTGCCCAATTACCAACAATATACTTTTCAGCAATACTCACCATTCGGATATTGTGCTCCAGCAAGTTGATAATTTTGTACACCTGTTCATGAGTTAAGTCACGCCGAAATTTCTTAAAAAAACTTAGCTCTAAATTGTTCACCATTTGTTTCCGAACCCGTATTCCACATGTGCCCATTCTTCCTCACCAAGTTTCATCATACTCGAAACACAAGTTTTGACATGCATATACGCCCACTCAAAAACCGTATGTGACTGGACTACATCCAGTGTTCCAGCTATGGACGGCGTTATCCTGTAAAAGGATGCTAGCTTTTCGCAGGTTCAGTCATTAATTTATTCTAATAGTCACAGCTTCGGATTTCTAAAGATTTTTGGTTTGTGTCTTGATAGCTATGAACGTATTTAACTTCATATACTTGCCTTTAGTTGGTTTCTTTTTTTAAATTCATTTATTGAGAGCAAAATCTGGTTGAATAAATTTGCACAAAGCGGGTTTTATACTGCGGCAAATAGATTAAAAAATTAAAAAAGTTAAGAAGGATTATCAACCGGCAAAAAATATCAAACGTTAAACAAGAAAATGTAACGAAATTTTTGGCCAATTTTATTAAATCTATCAATCTCGGTTTTTTTACTACGATAACGTTCAATGCCACAGAATCTTGATCTCTGTGTCAGTTTTTCTACAAAATTCAAATAATACTCACAGCCACCGCATTCGGTTGATTTTGCACTATGTGGATTCTGGTTATTTCCTAAACATTTTCCCCCAATTTGGCTTCACTTTTTCAGTGGAATAGCCCATAATGATGCCCATATCATCATTACCTGTCATCGACTGTTGGCCGACAGAGTCTGCACTGATGCTAGCGAGATCAATGATGATGACCATGTTGGTGCACCCGACTACATACATATGATCACTATTTGGGCAAACGGCCAATTTGTTATCACTGGTTTCGGAAGATGGGTCTGTTCGTGCCACAACATTTCGCAATCAAACTATGTTCGATTCAATTATTTCCATTGCGGTAAAATAAAATTGTTTCGTCGAAAATATATTTTGGTTAAGTTTACGCAATGTTGAAAACTGTAAGCTATTTTAGCAAATGCCTCCAAAAATAGAAATATTCAACATATTAGATATGTCAGAAATTTAATATTAACCTTGAACTTATGGCAAACAGCAAAAAATTTTGCATTATTAGGACAAGTGTGTGAAATGGTCATCCCCAATAAAAATCTGCCGAAACTAATTGTAGCTTTTCTTAAGCCAAAGGCAGAAAAAAAGCAAAGTGTGGAAGAACCGTTGAAAGAAATGTTCGATGTGAAGACAACAATTAGCAGGTTGAACCCGAAATATTGGATTTATTGTATTAACAGTAAACATACAGGTTGCGTTCGCATTTGTATCAGTATAAGTTTAACAGCAAATTAGTAAAATTGTATTAAAATAAAAGTACAACCATCAGTAATAGTTTTTTGTGGAAGATGTTAAAAAATAGGGGGCATATAATCAATGGGATGACTGATGAATGTTACTATCAAGATGTTATTTGAAGGCGTAAAAGAACGATAATTGAGAAAATTCAAGACAGTAGTCCTTCTGGCAATAACGAATAATGATGTCACACATGCGTTAGATGCGCCACCATGCCGGCAATTGTAAATGGATTACATCGACCCTCTTTTGGTAGCTCAAAGACAATTTGACCGATTTTCCAAAATTTCATTTATTCCCAACAACTTTTCGTTCGTAGACCACAATAACTTAAACTTTTATCCATTGTATTGTTTTATAATCTTTCGCAAAATTATCGACATATTCTTATGTTTATACTTTTTATTTAGTTGCACTAAATTTAGTAAAGTTAAATATTTGACAAAGTGGGGTCTCAGAATGAAAATGGTGCGCTAACTTAGGCTGGACTAACTTAGGCTATTGTCCATTGAACTGGTTTATAATCCTTGAGAAAAGTTTACCAGGAGCTACGTCCGTTTTGAGGTATCCAATACAAATGACTAATTTATCCCTTATATTTAATTTGAAGCTATCCGAGCTGTTGCACTGAATTCAGCCAAATTTGGTATACGTCATGTCTTTAGTGAACTAAATTCTGAGAATGATAATGGGGGACGTTGTCACACCCCTTCCCGTGCGTCCCATAAGGACAGTCCAATTTATCGAAATTAATTTTTTCTCTGTAATGACCAACTCATACGAGTACATTGCAGTCACTTAAATTTTTGTAAATTTTATTGCGTTATAGTGATTGGTATGTATTCCAACTAAAGTCAGCACAGCTAAATATGAATTTTTCCTCTAAATTAACCAAACATTTGTACGTTTGTAGGAAAATGACATCCGGATTTCTTCACGTCGTGTGTGGTTTCGGACAGATTGTTGAGCAGCACTTTGTACCACTTAAATATTGGATATTTGAATAAAGTATAAAAAGCTGTCTGAATATTAAAAAAAGGTCTGAATTTTAATCCGGAAACGTAACAGTTATAACTTTTATCGGAAAAGGCTCCTCTATAAGAGTTAGTTATGATCTTTTTCATATTGCTATGAGAAATATAAAAAGTTTTGATTCTTGTGATTATTCTCCATTTTTCAAAAGTAAAGTTAAATGAAGTGCACATAAAGCAATGATTTCGATGAAATTTTTATTTTATGTTAATGCTGTGTCCTTGTCATTATGTACAAAATACAATGTCATTTAAACGTCCGCCTTTGGATTGGTTGCAGCAATAGATACTTTTGAGGTAGTTTAAAAAAAAGATACAGCCCAATGACACCTTCTGACCTTAAAATGTAACAAACAGTCACTTTTTACGGATGCAATGGCTTTTCCACAATCTCTCCTGGGTTCTTCGAGCCCCGTATGCGACAATTTTGTTTGTTCAGAATCATCGCTGAAGAAAATTTTGTTCGATTTAAATTCCACGTCTGAATCACTACTTTTGTAGTAAGCTTTTATTATTTTTACGCGTTCTTCGCTTGTTAATCATTCATATTCGCAAATGAATAAATAACACTTCAGATGACAGGTATTTAACGGCTGACAGCCTTGCCATAACGCCATACGATCTTCTAAAGTCGTCTGCTTAAAAATCATAAATAGATCACAAATTTTTGCTAAATGGCATGGCAATGCAATCCACATTATATTGAATTTTGCGCGATTGCATGAAGGACGTGGATTGAATTTTGTGTAGTCGAATGAAGGACGTAGGAGCGTAGTTATCCAGTCGATTTTTTGTTTAATTTCAATAACATAACAATGCAATATAATTGGTGGAAATTTAGGTAATTGAAGACTACGAATTAAGGATTGTAGTGAACAAATTAAATTCGATCAATTTGTGTGTGATGCTCTGGCCCCAAATTATTATTTTCAGAACTTATATAGCCAAGGTCTTGATATGTGTTGAATTTGATTGAATTCAGTGTAGTTGCTTGAAAGAAGTGTAACTGATAATAATAAATAATAATATAAATCGGTCATTCGTGTGGTTGCTACCAGAAGGGATGGTTACTTCATAGATTTTGCACGAATTTTACTAAGCATTATAAATCAATATAATAAACAAAAATCTTTGTATGAGAAGTGCAAGTAGAGGTAAATGTTTAATTTAATTGTTTAATTTCCTTAAATTTCTTTCTGCAGTATAAACAAATAATAGACAACAATTAAAGTTATTGCAGTTTATGAATTATTAATTAAAGAGAAAAAATTTACAATACCTAGCTACGGCCTGGCAAAACATTATTTCAATCAAATGCATGCGACATATTTTATCTGTATATGATGAAGATTCACATAACTCCATTTTAAGTAAAATTAGAATTATTTTAACAAAAAATGACTCCTCGAAATCGAAAATGTAGAAATTAATAGAACAGAATAAAAACAATACTTAAAGAATGGGAGTAGAAGACCAAAAGCTATATGAACCACTAACTTATGTTCCGGGACTTTATATAATATATTTAATTTAGCCCTCACAACAGACAAAACTGTTCACTAAGATCAATTTAAAATTGCAAAAGAAAAAAATCTAAATTGATTAATAAAATATAACGTAGCTTAGACGAATCTAACACGTGTCAGAAGGTATACGACGGCACAACAAAGATTAAATTAAAGGTAAGATTGACATTATAAAAGTCAGGTCCAAAATGGCATACGAGTACAAACGTCTAAAACAAGACGCAGAATTTGCAGCCCATTGTATCTTGACTGACCATAGGCTTAACCAAAGATATACATTGGAAATGATTCATGTTACTAACGTGCCTACTGACAAACCACTGTATTACTGAATTACGATACCGAGAAGCTTGCTTCTATATATCGAACTAAGAACGACCGCTCAAATTAAAGATTTAGTTAGCAGAGTGGGCCCAACTCGGACGTATTAATATTTATTCAGTTTAATTATTGTTCGTATTTTTTTTATTTTAGTGTTTAAAAAATAACTTGCTTGTGTACATTCAATCAAAATATTGTGCAATATATTAAATAAAATATTAAAAAGAAATTATAATCTACCAACAATTACAAAGGTCAACTTTACATACAAATAACACAGCCATTTTTTAAGAAGTTTCATACAAATTTGCGATAGTTAACGTCTTTACCAGCGAACTAATCACCAGGCAGGTGGACAGACAGGCAGACAATCGACTTAAAAAGTTTCGAAACCCATTCGGTCAAAAGACAACTTGCAGAGTGGTTAAACGCTTCCGCCTGCGTGTCATTTATTTGGTATACATCTTCATTCTTTCGAGTGAAAGTGTAGAAATTCTTGAAGTTTAATTGTTCTGAGACTCTTTTGCAGAAAATATTTTCACTTTAGATGGTTTGAAAATTTTCTATGAAAAAGAAATAGTTTTTTTTATCTCAAAAACTGATGAAACTGGAAAAAACCGAATTTTATTTACTAGTTTTCGAGTATTCTAGGTACCCCTTTTGATGATAGTGAAATTTAGTACAGTCAGAAATATTCAGAATAGTGCATAGCAGTCGACTTTAAATATTTCTGAGTTAACGTAATCGCGTTCCTATGTCGCTTCCTCACTGTTTTATAAAATTCCAACACTTTAAAAATATCAGCAGCATTGTTATGACGTCAAAGCCGTTTGTGATTCATTCAATGCGTTACACGGCATACTCGTATTTAATATTCATCACAACCAACATCATCACACCAACTGTCAACGTAACACTAGCGACAGACTGACTTACAAACTGACAGCTTAACATTATATTTTTAGTAGACTAAAGCAATAAATTAAATTTTTGTTGAGCGATTTTTCTATCTTTGCTTTTTTCACCCATTTCATGAAAATATAGTCCATTTACAATAATCGCAACATCTCAAAATAAGAAGAATCGTCACCCACATCAGTGTCAATTTGAGTAATTCGACTTAAGTGTTGCAACCAATTTAGTGAGGAGGGTTTCTTTTGAAAATTTAATGACTTTGATGTTCCAGAGATTATTTTATATACCAACAGCATAGGTCGAGAGAGGAAAATAATTGAACAGTATAAGGTCGTAGAATCAAAAGCTGAAAAAAAACATTGTGTGCTTTAGCAAGTGAAAAATATTATTATAATGAAAAACAATCACGTACTTTGCTCAAATACATGAGTCTTGAAAAAGTGAGTGAATTTGTAGGACAACACCTTAGTTGAATTATAAAGCCCGCGGGAGCTTAATATTACTGGAGGGGCGCGGGCACGATGATAATAAATAATTTTGAAAGTTAATGTCCGTAAAGAATCAAATGGTTTATTTTCCCATCCCTCAGAGGTTATTCGTGAAATGTAATTCAATCAATGGCAATGGTTTAGAGGCTGATAAATCTTGAATAGTAATGGCATGACATTGAAGCGGATTTAATACTGAAGAGAAGGATTTAATGGCACCCGGAAGAATTCAAAACGCACTACATTTTATTTCCACCTCAGGCCAAAAAATTTAAACATTACTTCAGCATTAATATCGTATTAAAGTTATGCTGCCGTTTGACAAATCTTCAAGAATGCTTTTTGTCTTTAAGGTTTCTTATTGTCATTCCTTTGGGATTTATCTACATTAGTATGCTTGATGTGCAAACAAACTAAACCCAAGCATATCCTCATATATCTGCTTGATGTCATTGCAACTGAGTTTAGTGTTCTGCAAGGATTCTTTACAAATATCCAACACAAAATACACCATTTTGCTTAAAAATTCATTTTAGAATTCTTTGCGCAAGAGTTGTAGTCATTCTAAGTATTTTGCAATGTCCTGGGAAAGGAATTTATATTTATGACAACACTTCATCACCTCAGGTAACAAATAGAAGAAACTTGTTATCTCAGTGCCAGGTTTGCATATTAAGCGAATTATATTTAAGTAAATAATATGCAAAAATAAAAGAATTGAATTTATAATTTTCCATGATTTGGCATACACGTAGAAATATTTTAACTCGATATAAAGAACATGAATAAATGACGTGATTTTGAAATACCACCAAATACTTTTTGACCAAATGCGTTTCAAGACCATAAAGTCGATTGAGTAATATTCATCTGCCTAGCTGGATAACTGACTGGCTGATAAATACGAACATTGTCTCGGTGAAACCACTTGAAATTTAGCACAGCTTGATATTCATAACTCCTAAATAGATGATAGCAGTAACGTACATTTTTGCCCATTGCCTTGTTCCGCAAAACCGATCAAGTAAACCGATCAAGTAACCAGTCTTCTTCTGGCATTTCCGATCCGATTTGACCAATTTCTTTTATTAGTGCTCAACTAAGTTCCCGCTGTTTGCCTATAGATGGCGCCAGCTGTAAATGCTAGTCGATCCAGCCATAACCTAAACGCCATGAGCCAAGCTTAGACATATGGTCAACATACTGCCTCGACACAATAGTGATTTACTTTTAACGTCATACTCTTTTGGTTGTGTGAATATGTATGATTTTGTGCCAAATAATCGGCATACGCGGCAAGTATTGATTTTCTTCTTTTAATCAAAGAAACTGGTGGCTGAAGCTCATCGAGAGCTTCAAAACGTGTATGGAGATGCTGCTTTAAGTGAAACAACGTGTCGACAATGGTTCCACCGCTTTAAACATGGTGATTTTGATGTTGATGACCGTTCGCGTGAAAAAAGACGAAAAACCTTTGAAAACACTGAATTGACTGCATTGCTTGATAGACATCCGTGTCAAACACTGGTAGAGCTCGCTTCAGTATTAAGAGTTACCCGCCAAGCCATTTTCAAGCGATTTCATACATTGGGAATGATTTAAAAGCAAGGAACTTGGGAATGGCTAAAAAATACCGCGACGGAATTCGAACTCTATCGGAAAGATGGAGAAAAGTAGTTTCTAGGATGGGCAATACTTTCAATGAATCAATTGTAAACATGTTTTCATAATAAAGCTGCGTTTTTATAAAAAAAAAACAGCGAGAACTTATTTGCGCACCAATAGCTTTATATTTTTCGAGAGGTTGAATAGAATGTGATCTAATTTGACACACATCATACGCCTGATGATTTATATTCTGCTAATGCTAACTTCCCACCCTGGTAACTTTCATAGGATTTAGCAATTTAGCCCATATAGACTCATATGATACAACATGTGCAAATTTGCGTATTTAGTAAAATTTGGAAGTCCCATTATAATTTCACTGAAAACTCTGTCAGACGGAATGAAGGCATATACATATGTCACTTGATACTCAGAAAGAAGCGGCCTAATATGTTATAAGACTTCTTAAGTCAATTGGTACCAGTTTACCGATTTTCCAAAATTTTATGTATTCCCTGTAATTCCTAATTTGTAGACTGCAAAATTATTCATCATTGTATTGCTTCGTGTACCTCACATACAAATGACCGATTTAACCCATATAATCTTTGGTTTTTCCTTTTAGCGTTAATCCGCTTACACTAAGCCGATATTTCAGTCAAAATTGATACTCGTTAAAGGTTTGTTAAGGTTGGGTCCAAGGATGGAATAGAATGGCATTGGCCGATTTTTAAAAATTTCATTTTGACCCTGTAGCTCTTAACTCGTAAGCTGTAACAATCAATTGTAAAATTTGAAATAAATCGAAGAAGTAACCACGCCTCTTTTCGTATATCCTATACAAACGAACAGTCATGCCCACATATTTTTAGGTTCATATCTTCCACACTCTTACACTAAACAAAGTCATACTTGCTGCACATTATGGACTTCTTAAAGAAAGGTCTGAGAATAACTATGCCTCGCATTGTGACCATCAATCTGATACCTCCTGTAAAGCTGATCTCTTTTTAGATACTCAACTATTCCCTGCAAATTTTGTTTCGCACACTCAAGCAACCAAAATTGCAATGTAAACCTGAAAAGGCAATGTAAACCTTGCAAAGTTTGAAATAAATTGCCCAAGTAATCACGCCCCTTCTGGTACCTTCCATACAAATAACCTATATAACCTGTACATTCTTAACTTAATTTCCTTCCAGTAGTTGCACTGAATTCAGCCAAATTTGGAACAGGACATGCGTTTGATAAACTCAGTTCTGAGAATGACTGTATTAGCACACGCAAATTTACCGATTTATCCAAATTTGTGTCAGCTGTATTATATTGTAACGCTTGATAGAAATTAAAATCTGCCGGAGAGCTTCGCTGTTTCTGGTACCTCCCACACAACCAACAGGTTGGAATAATGTGTTCATATCATTTATTCCGTTGCACTAAATGCAATCAGATTTGGAATATACTGGTATTAAACGCTTGCCAATTCAAGGTCGCCAAATGAAAAATTAATCTTATCATCGCAGCTGATCTGGTACTTCCCATACAAAAAACCTAATTTAGTTTATAATTTTTTATATACCAACATGCCTTTTATCCAGTTGTACTAAATTTAATATAGTTTAGCATTTAATAAACGTCAGGTTTTTATCAAAACTAGCTCTGCGAATAAAAATGGTCTGCACACAATCCCAACAAATCGCTAAGCCGATTCTGACACTACGCCGACTTTTGGAACAATTCAAAAGGATGTCAGGTATATACCTAAAAAAGCCAGTACTCGTATAAATAAAACCATTGAGATGACCACAAACTTAATTAAACTCAATAACCTGCATAGAAAGTTGAATGAAATACAATGTCTTTACACTTAAGCTTTCAATATACTTTATTTTATGGCCATCATACATACTCATATTTATGTGTTTTCTGGTACATTACAAGAACGTCAAATGACCATAAAATACATGTTGTGCAATAACAAGAATGATTTATCTAATATATTGTTAAGATATACAAGAACAAGACTGTAATGTTTGCCTGTCTCTATAAAATACTTCCTCAAGTAACCTGCAGATTCAAGAGCCGTACACTTTCATCTTGTAAGTGTACCTGCCGATTGTACAGAAATCACAATGTTCTTTTTTTCAATTGTGGTAAGTGATTCTCTCTACTCCTTCTAATTTAATGTACGACTACATGTTTGAAAGCTTTTATGTTTTAAAGAACATCTCCGGAAATGCTGATAAGGATTATGACTACAACTACATCCGTCTATGTTCTTATAAGAATCTCGTTGTGTGTCATTTGCAAAAAAGAAAAAATTCAAACAAGTGTATAATGAACATGTTTGCAAGAGTTTTCGCAGATGTGTATACCAAATTCACCATGAATATGAAGACTTTAACTTATAAAAAGTTTACTTTTGTTATTTGTTCTTTGGGATATTTCTTTAAGCAAAAAAAAAAAAAAAATAAAAATAATAATAATAATAATAATAATAATAATGGCAGAAAAAAAAACTGAAGATACATCCTACAAAACGAAATAAAACGTTGCTCTTGTCATGTATTTACACCACACATTCACAATGATAACAAAGCTATGAAAACTTTACTTAAATATTTATATTTATACTTTTTGCTTGTATGAAATGAATTGCACATATTCGCATTACACAGCGTGTTCAGGACAAAAGCTGAGACCCAGCACTTATTGCTTGCTTAACGCATTAAGTATTTAACAAAAAAGTAAAGTCTACCGGATATTTTACAAAAAAAAAAAAACAAAAAAAAAACTGAAAAACAAAAAAAAAAGTGGATAAAAATTTATGTTGCTGCCATTTACGAATTGGGATTATTTTAATTTGGGAGAATCTGCCAATTTGTGTGGAAGGTATTAATAAGGGTGGATCGACATATCCCAATAACAATAATAGACTGTGACCCGCCAAAAGCTAAGGCTGTGCAAAGACAAAAGACGTTTCATAGAGATCTAGCGCGGTTTCAGCGTCAACAAGCCAACCAGTCAGCCAGACAAATCGACATCGCTCAATCGACTTAAAAAGTCATGAAACGCATGTTGTTTGAATATGCTTGATGCCAGGCTACATACCATACAAGTTAATCGATTTACTGATCTTAATCTTCCCCATGTAGATTGCCGCAATCTAAACGTTAGCGTTATAATACCTAGTAGAATCCGAAAAAAATCTACTGGGTAACCATGATTTTTTTGTACCTCCCATACAAATCAGTTAATTCAATGCATATATTCGTAGATTCTTTTTTTTCTCCTATTGTACCAAGTTCGATATAACTTAGCAATTATCAGGGCTTTAAATTGAAAATAAAATGATTTTCCAATGCGCATTAATTAATAGCATTTGCTGATAATAACCTCGGAATTAGTATGTCCTGTCTGGTAATATGCACTAAGAACTTTGCCCTTATCTCAAACGACGTGAAGGTAAGGTAAGTCAGTTCAATTGATTGAAATTTCTGTACTGGTTATACCAAAACGTAAGCATATAGCATCCAGAAGGAAGATCTGAAAGTAAAAAGTACCTTTTGATCAAATATGTTTCATGACTTTTTAAGGCTATTAAGCGATGTCCGTCTCTCTGATTGGCTCTCTAGTAGGCTGGTAGACGCGATACCTAAGAAAGTTATGAAAAGTTGGCCTAGCCTAATATTTTGTCAGATTCAGTCAGCCAAGGGTTGTAAATGGACACAATCAGTCCATCCCTTTTCGTACCTCCCGTACAAATTGACCGATTTTTTTAAATTCATGATAAAAATCACTTTATTAACTGCAGCCATCCGGATGCTTCCCATTCAAATTGTCCAAATTTGGAACATATAAACGTAATTTTAAAATTAAAAATTGGCCGTTTCTTCCACACAAATAGACGATTAGATCCATACGTTCTTAGTTTCATTACTTTTAGACTGTCGCAAAGAATTCTACCAAATTTGAAACAAATCATACATTTCATAAACTTATTACTGAAATTGAAGATGGACGGCATTGATCCGTTCAAAAATAGAAAGTCTAATCTGTATATTCTTATTTTTAAATCTTTTGATTCTTTGCATTAAATCCACTCAAATTTTTTTGTATGAGTTCAGCGTTTGCTGTTGTAGATTTCAAGAGTAAAAATGGGCAGGTTTGTCATACTCTTTCCAACATTCAAGCTTCAAGCTATCCTTTTAATTTCTCACCCACAGTCTCCAGTAACATAGGTTTTTGTTCATTGTACTAATTTCTAGCTCAACAATCTTAAACGAATTCGATCAAATAATTAGTTCTTATCTTCACATCCTTCAAACAGTTGTACCGATTTCAGTCAAGTTTGGCTATCAACCTGGATTTGGTAAACTAAGTTCTGAGAAGAAAGCCGACCTCATTACAACGCCTCTTCCGCTACTTTCCATGCAAACTGACGGATTTGTTTGAAGTTAGCACACACACATTTAATTTAGTAAACTAATTTGTTGATAAAAACTTAAATTTACAATGCTTCTTCTAAAAGTAATTTTTGTGGAAGGTGCGTGTAATTCAATTCAATATATTAAATTTTTTGTACTCGTTGCCATGTCAAATAGTACCTATAAATACCTTTATTTCTTCGAGTGAAGGCACAAAATCCGACTATTAAAATTCGGCTGTATTAAATAAAGAAAGCGCACATGTTGGTTTATTTGGGCAATTTACCGAAGATGTTTATTGCATTTATAAAATATAACCTTTTTGTTTATCGACAGAGAAAAAGTTGAGACGAAAAAATATGTAAATATCACAGCTTTTTGTGTGTCATTCTTTTCACTTATTCTCAATCCTCCGAAATGCCAATTCCACCCAATGCTAAGCCATAAAGACAAAAAAGTCATTATTACATTTAGAAAACAATCAGCCGGATGCCTTCGTTTAGGTCAACATATTCTTTGCCATTTATGGGATTCATGTCAAAACGCCCACTCACATTGGCCCAACCGGATATCAAAAGACACCACTTCATTGACATAAACGATATAAAATGTGACAGAATTTCGATACGAATTTCGATTCAAGTGTTACTTATTGGTTGGTGGATTCCCAAGATAATAACTATAACAAAACACTTAACGTCATAAAAAAGGGTCAGAATTTCTGGCGCATTGATAAAGGACAATTGGAAAATCGAATGACATTTCATGACTGACAATAGAAATTTTGAGATATCCCATGACAGTTATAAATTGTTCGCTTGAGCAGCTGATTACTTTCGGTGTCGAAGGAAACATAACGAGTTATTTGCGCTAGCAAACAATATAAATTACCTAAATTTATGCTGAAGCTCGTGAGAACCCCCAACAGAAAACTTTAAAAAGGAATAGAGCAAATTTTTATTTGTAACAAAACACTATTTGAAACTTTCAAGAAACCTCTCATTGGCTTATGTTCCAGGGGAGCCGAAAATGTGTATTCTGAAATTCAATAATAATGAATAATGATATTGCCTTTGCATGACATTGAAGACTTTATTTAACATATTAAGACAGATTCGATTTACTTCAAATAAGCACCATTTTGTTTTATAACTTGTTTCCGTTATCGTTTATCTGTAAGTGATCCATTTTTCGTCGCCAGTCAGAATCTGCTTCATAAATGGCTCAATCTTGTTGCAATTCAGAAGCGAATCTAGCTTCTTTTTGTATCCAGCATTATTCAGTTGGCTTCAAACGGGATCTGGTGCAATGTCTAGCTCCAGGGTAATCGACACAGTGTTTATGTGATAGTCATAATTGGCGATTTACATTGTTTTACCAGCAATTTCGATATTTGACCTTTCAGATCATGATGTAATAAAATTGCAGTATTCCGCCATTGTCGAACAAAAACTGTAAAATATGGCATAAATAAAATTTTTCTTTTTGTCGATGTCCATCTTTGACGCACGCTCTAACAATGCTGAGCCGAGCAACCACAAAACTGTCTGAGTAATTTTTTGAGTATGAAATCAAATTTTTCTAATGTCATTTAGATTAACCCAATAGCTGGTTACAGGTTACTTGAACCATCAATTGGAAAAGTAATGGATTTCTTTTTACCATACCTTATAATTGAAATATAATCAACTTTCCAGTACGATAATAAAAACCATATTTTGTAATGGCTTCAGTTTGTGTTTTATATTCCACAACACGGAAAAAATTAGTTAACGTTATGAAATTTAATATTTCCGTTTGGAAGCTCTCAGTCCCACCAATATTATAGCCCAGCTAGATTCTGCTCTGAAGTCTGCTCCTTCGTTTACGACTGCTATTGGGTAGCAGAGTTTAAACGAGTCCATACGAGTTACCAAGAGGATCACCGTAGTGGGCGACTAATTGTGGTCTCCACGCCAGTCACGATTAAGAAAATCCACAAAATGATATTGGATAATAGCAGACTGAAGTTACGTGAGTTAATTGAAATTATAGGCATTTCAAAAAGTACTACACATCGTATATTGACCAAAGATTAGAAGAAGATGAGTGAGTATTTTAGAGGACTTGACTCATACTACAAAATTATCTAGAGCAGATCTCCGCAAAAGTTGAAATGTTCATAGGGACAAAATGCGAATACACTCTTAAATTTGTGATTACATCTCCAATAACAGCCTTTAAATTACCAATATGATACATTATTTCAATACTTAAAGCATTAACTCCTTTTCAAATAAATTTATGTTTTCGTCAAAATGGTTAATATCACAGTATTCCTCGAACAAGCGACAAAAGACTCTTTTGAAATTTCTACCAAAGAAAATAATAAAAAAAACAGCAGTCGAAAAGGGATCCAGGGACCGGCACAAAAACGCCAAAGTGAAACTAATTAGAAAGTTGAGCAGCAAATAGGGGAAATAAATTTCTTTCAATATTTACAATGTTCTGCAGTCATGATGTCAATGGCAAACTTCTTAAGACATCGAAGCTGCAAAACGCTGCTTAAAGCGGAAAAGGCAGAAGTAGTTTAAAACCAATTATGTCACTTTGTTTTCTTCTAAAGCAACCTTCGACATTTTGTGAGTTAAGAAAGTGGATATTTTGCAACATTAACCATCGTTGGAAGAAATGAAGCAGTGGAAACACAACAAAAACGAAATCTTTCAGAAGAAAACTTCATGAAACAGATGACCCTATCATGCTAAGGACATTGTAGAAAAACAACATGGCCACAGAAGTAGATGTGGACGACACCGTAAACAGCCATGGCTATTTCTACTTCGAGCTTGTGTTTTGAGTTCATCGCAAAATTTGGTGCTGACAAAATTATTGTTGTTTTCAAACAAAGGCACTTGTTATTCGTAGGCATGAGTTTGTTTGCAAAAATTTTAGCGCATCGCAGTTTCTTGTTATTTTTATTTTTATTTTAAATATATAAACTTACGCTTTATTTATTGAGTTATTCGAATACGAAGACTATATGTATTTCAAACATACAATATACGAAGGTATATATGATTTCATACGACAAAAATGTGTTATTAAAGAAAGAATTATTTAAAACACCAAGTGCCTTTTGACCAAATACGTTTCATAACATTTTTACATGGATTGAGCGATATCCGCCTGTCTGGCTGACTGGCTGATAGATACAGCCGTTCTCGTAAATCTTTATGATACTTATTAAAACTAAACTATTACTAACTGTAACGCGTGCAGTTAAGTAACAATACAAGGAGAAGAGAGGCGTACCAACTCTTTAGGCGGAAGAAGCGGTTGTGGAATGAGCGTGAGAGTGAGGAAATAGAAAGGTACAGGGATAGAGGTGAAGCACGAAAATTCTACCAAAAGATAGAAGTACAGTGTATGGAACAGGGCTCCCCACCTGTAAGGATAGCGAGGGAAATCTGATCACAGACAAGCTGAATGTGCGTCAACTATGAAGAGAACATTGTTATAAGCTCTTAGTTTCGGATGGCAGTACGAGTGAGGAAATCACCCCAATTATCGACGATGGAATAAATTGCACAGCTCCAAGCCAAACAGAGATCAGGACAGCAGTATTGCGGCTGAAGAACAACATAGCTGCGGAAGCTGATGGCCTGCCAGCAGAGCTGTTTAAAACTGGTGGCGATGAGTTAATAAACAGCTTGCACCAGCTCCTAAATACGGTTTGGTTTGAGGAAAACATGCCCGATGATTGGAATTTTAGTGTGCTATGTCCTGTGTTTAAAAAAGGCGATCCAAGTATTTGTAAAAACTATCAGTCTTTTACCCATTGCTCATAAGGTCCTATCGAGTGTGATATGTGGAAGACTAAAGCCGTTTCTAACTGACTTGATTGGACCTTATCAGTGTGGCTTTAGACTTGGTAAATCAGCAACTGACCAGATATTCACACTACGCCAAATTCTGGAGAAGACTCAAGAAAAACAGATCGACACGTACCATCTTCTCGTCGATTAAAAAGCTGCCTTCGATAGCCCGGTACGACAAAACTGTATGAGGCCATGTCCGAGTTTGGAATTTCTGCGTAGGTTATACGTCTTTGTAGGATGACGCTGACTGATAGGAAGTCTTCAGTAAATATAGCAAAGATCTAAGCTAGCTTTTTTACACCGAACGAGGATTAAGGCAGGGCGACAGCCTATCGTGCGACCTCTTCAACATACTGTTGGAGATGATTATGAGGAAAGCTGTAGTTTCCACGACTCACATATGCAGATGACATAGACAATATTGGGCGAAAACTGCGAGTTGTTACTGCAGCTTTCTCAAGCATCAAGAAGGAAGCAACGAAAATCTGTCTGGTAGTAAACGAGGTCAAAACAAAGTTATTGGTTTCAACGAATAAAGAATCTACATGTATGGGACGCTATGTGAACGTTGATACCTATAATTTTGAAGTGGTGGAAGAATTCATCTACCTCGGTTCCGCTGTAAACAAAACGAATGACGTCAGCATGGAGATAAAGAGGATGCTAACAAATGTTACTACGGGCTAAGCCAGCGATTTAATGATAAAGCCCTCTCTCGACAAACAAAAATCTGACTGTACCAGACGTTGGTTCTACCCGTCTTGTTATATGGCGCAGAATCCTGGGTTATGACGCAGGCGGATGAATCAGTACTTGCAGTTTTCGAGAGAAACATTCTCCGGAAAATATATGGACCCATCAAAACTCCGTTGGAAGGTCCAGGTTTTTTAAATGCTATCGAAGCTTGGTATAACGAATTGGAGGAGAAGCGCAGAAGATCGAAGCGCCTGAAATTATTTTCTACGGGCGGCATATTTATCTATTATACGCTGTCTATTCCAGTCGCCACATAAGAAGATGAAGAACTTATTAAAACTTGGCATTGCCTAATATTTTGCCAGACCTTAGCCGGGCATTGCAACTGAACTATATCGGCTCACTCCTTTTGGTACTTTCCCTACAAATTGAGCAATTTTCCGGTATTCATTTTTCTACTAACATCTGTGATGCTTGAAATTCAAAGCTAAAAAAATCGACCAGTTTACTATGCCCCTTCGGGTATATCTCACACAATTTGTGACTTAATCCGCAGGTTTATATCTTTCGTTCAGTTGTCCTAAATTCAGTCAAACTTGGGACGCGTTAAGCGCTTCCAATAAGGATTTGGAAATGATCAGGACCCTTCCGATACTTCCCATACAAATTAACCGATTTTCCTTGAACTCTTTATTGTCCCAAGCATTCGTTTATAACGCATGGCATAATTGAAAAAATTCAATCGGATAACCAAGCCAATTCTGATACCCTCCGATATAACGTATGTATTCTCATTCCCATATCTTCTAAGAATTCTGTCAAATTTGGCACACATTATGCGCTTAACAAATTTACTTTTAAGAATGAAAATGCACTGAATTACCGTGCCCGTTGGGGTATCTTCCATTTAAATTAACCGATTTCCCCAATTTGACCTTTCCCCTGTAACTCAGAATTTGTAGGCTGCAGCAGGTTACATTTCTGTTCACTGTATTGCTTTGTAATCCCTGAAAGCATTTGGGAAAAATCAACCAGGCAACAATATTCCTTGTGGTACTTCCTGCACAAATGGTCTTTTTGTTTTTAGGTGGCTACTAGAATAGACATTCTTACCTTTTATATGCCGAACGTAGAAAATAATTCCAAGCGCTACGATCTTCTGCACTTTTTCTCAAAGGCCCGGTTCTTCCAGCGATTTCATTGTCGACAAGTTTTTGCACCACATGATCCAACCAACGCGTTCGCTATATATTGATGCGCTGAACCACATCAGTGTCGGGAAATAGCTCACAGGGTTCATTGTTCATGCGATGCTGATACTCTCCGTTAAGCATGATGGGCTTATATATTTCCCAGAGTATTTTCCTCTGGAAGAGCCCCACCACTGATTCATTCGATGCAGCAGTTTTGTTCCCGCAGTTATCTATCAATAATATCTATACCGCTTGCTTATGCGAGTGACATAGGGCTTTTGTTGAAGATGGTACTGGTCGTATTAAAAATGATCTCCAAGAGTTTGGTGTAAAAACCATCACTAAGACTTTGAGCATCCTTACTGAGGATTTTGTGTCAGTTAGCGTCATCTGAGAATTACAGTAGACTACACTGTCATGCCCATTCGAGTACCTTACAAACAAATTGACCCATTTATCAAAATTTAGTTTCCTTCTTCGTATACTGGTGGAAATAGACAAACTGCTTAAAGTTTTGTCTATTGCTCTAAATTATAATGGTTGAAGAGGAGTGAAGAAATCGACCAGATAAGCATACCCTTTCTTGGCAATTTCTGAAAAGTGAGCAATGTGTTTCCACTTATTGTCAGTAAAAATTGAGGTAGTTTGCTGGTATAGACTAAATTTATGCATACTTTAGCTACAACCAGATGGTGTAGCTAAGAGGTACCCACATATAAGAGTTACCCACTTTTCGGATTCAAAATAAAAATAAAACACACTTAAATCTATCATTTCGATGAAACTTTTATTTCATTATAATGTTTGTACCTTGTCAGTATGTACGAAATACTATACTATTTAAATAATTGTTTGCAGCAGTGGATCCTTTTGACGAATGTTGGTTTTAAAATACTTCAGCGTTTGGCGATTATCCGCATAAACATGGCCTTTGACGTAGCGCCACAAAAAAAGTCTAACGGTGACAAATCGCATGATCTTGCTGACCAATTGACATCTCCTAACTTGAAATTACGCTTTCTGGAAACTTCGCATACAATAGAGCCGAAATTTGTAGTGTAGTGTGGCAGTTCATAATCTTCAATTGCGGGCCAAAAAAGCCGGTTATCATAGAGCTCTGAGTTGACGGTAATGGTTCCCCCAGAGCCAATTTCGAAAAAAGGCCCAATTACACCTTCAGACCATAATGCGGCAATTTTGCTTGTTGACGTAACCATCGAGCGATAAATGAGCTTCATCGCTGAAGAACATTTTATTCGAAAAATCAGCACTGAAAATCTGCTGTTGTAGAAGTGATAGAAGTGCAAATCCAAATGCAAAATAAGCCATAATGTGCTGTAAGATAAGCCCAATTGCTGAGAACGCTGTGGGATCGACAAATTCGAATTATCCACCATAATTTCACTAACAGAAGCGATATTTCCGGCAGTGCGTGCATTGCGATGATGCACATCGCACCACCACCTCTGTAACACTTCCAGTCTTTTCAAATTTCTTTGTAATCTTGTCAATTCCTTGCACAGTATATCGACTATGACGACTCCCATTTACCCGTAACGCGTTCTTCGGTTATTAAACGATTCATTTCCATAAATGGTATACCTTTCACTGGTATTTATCAGCTGGCAACCTTGCCAGACCGGCGGTTTTGAAACCACTAAATGAATAACCCGTTATTTAAAAGTTTGCTGTTTAATTTCGGACGACTACCAGACGACCTAATTTAAGATACTTCAAAAAACATATTAATTCTGACTCAACATTCTCCAAAGCTCTAATTACCACTTCGAGGCAGCTGTTTTCAATCGATGAAAGACATCAAAAAGAATTCGCGGCAAAAGGGAAGGTTTTTTCGGAAAATGCGTTTGAAAAATATTTTGATGGAAGGAGCCTATTGTGAACGCGACACAATAAACGTAAAACAATAATAAATATTTTTGTTTCATTTGCCAATTCCTTACACGCGTTCGATGTTCACCATTAAGACTCAACGGGACCTTCAATTTAACGACGATTCCGAATGTCATAGTTTGAAAAGAATCTACCAGACTTGTTGATTACTCGGCTACACGAAGTGTTCGCCAGACACGTCGGGGTAGCCGCCGTTCAAATAATGATAAGTGGCTCTATGCGGGATTGAACCCGGGATCATGTGTACTAACGCCATCACGCCACAGTCGGTCACGGGTTGGAGGAATATTCGGCATAGTTTCAGACAAGCCATAATTTGTGATAAGGATATATCATATTTTGAGTATTACTTATACATTATATTCTGAATTATACTTATATTCCGAATTATACTATGCTGAATCTAACTTATATTCTGAATTATACAATACTCAAATTTCTATAACATTAAATAGCACGATGTTAATAATGGTTCGTAATAGACAGTTTACCATTTGGAATTATTGTGGAGGGGAAAAACATTTTGCAAAGTTCATTTGTTTCCAGATCTACACCAATTTATGGGCCATAACGAAATTAAAAATAAATTAATTATACAGGACATTTGGCAGGACATATAAGAAGATCCAAATCAGGAATTATTAATTAGGAAATAACGCAAGAAAACTTATTGGAAGCAATGAATATTCCAAACTACAACTTATAAAGAAAGAACTAAACGTACACTAATGAAAGCTTCATAATTTAACACCAACATTGGCATAAATCAAATCGCACAAAATTTCAAAATTTAACTATTCCGTAACATGGTTGGGCATTAACTAAAGCACAAGGGCTAATCTTCCATTAACGGTTTACAATATTGCCGCACTATAAATCAACTCATTCTGGACGATTTTCTATGTATATAACCTTAAGTTCATCCCAATGTTTATAAATTTAAAATTTTTCATACATACAACTGCCCCCATGACAAAGACTGCTACATATTAGTACTTCAATGTTTCATGCGGAAGGATGTAAAAACCCACAGCAAATATTTTGTTCCGAAATAATTGTAAAAAATTTTTGCAAAATTGTGCTAAATTGTTCATATGGAAATTTGAAAATACTTCATTCTTACGTGGCATAGCGAGTCAGTCAACAATCTTATATCAAATGATACTAAGTTTTGTGGCAGAGAAAGAGAAAACATACAAACAATATCAAAAATGTACAACTGAAACAAGCATACTAGAGCATTTCGCAGGCAACCAATTGAAGTCGCACAACAATTCTCATGCAAACGAACTCAAGAAGAACCCTAAAATATCCTTACATAAAATCAACCTGTATATAAATTTCTGGCAGGTGAACCGTTTTATAACCTTACATCCTTTTACGGTATCAAGGTTAAAGGTTGCTTTTATTACTTGTGAAGAAAGGTAAAAATGCGAAAAACTTAAACATAATTTTTGTCCAGTTTGGGTCATGGTAAAAGTGTTTTGTGCACTTCGTTGTTCGTGGCTTTAACAGGTACGAAAAAATATTCCCGGTTATGCGTTGAAATGTTTCTCTAGAAACCAAACAACTAAGGACAGCGCTTTGATTTTTTGACAAGTGTTAGCTTGTTATGTTATTTCCAAGCCTATGGAAAAATACGGTTTTGCGTCACAATTAAAAAAGTTGTTGAAATGGAATTTAGTTGGCTGGAAAATAGCAAGCACTCATTTTTTATAGATGGAAAAAATAAAATGTGTTTGAGAAACATTTTGATGTTTGAACTAGCATTAGTCTACTGTTTCCAAAGGGGCCTCTCTTGAAGACGATCTAACAAATTTTAAAGAGTATTGAATATTTTGTGTCTTGTTGACTAATTCCCGATATTTTTTGATAGAATATATTGGACATGGTGCTCCGCGAAGTACTTTGTTCGACTGACATGAAATTAAGTTTTATTTGGAGGTCAAAAACGCAATCAAAAGGGAAAGAGCAAATTTATTTTTATACATTTTTTACATGACAATAAAAGTGCAAAACTGAAATCTTAACTGAGAGGACAGAAGTCCGCGAGGGCTTTACGTGAGTCTCGCCGTGAGGTCCTTACCCACGGTGTGCGACACACTGGGTATATTATAATTCGATTGTCAACACTCCCCCGGGGCTGACAATTTTGATACTACCGCAATTGTCAACCATTTCTTCGCAGCCAGGAAAAACTAAATTGATTGGAACTCAGATCCCTACGCTACTGGCCGAACTCATGGGTTGGAGCTGCGTAAAAGCAAACCTACTATCAAATTGTAATTCATACACCATATTTCACGGCATTAGTCGCCCTGTAGCAAAAGAGTACAAACTAGACATTTTTATCTACGTGCAGGCACGGAGACCCCAGGCAGATGGGGTCGATACTATATTGCAAGGATGCAGTACCCTAGATATAGGAAAACCACATACCTCTCCGTACCCCCCGAAAGATCGAAAATATACAAATGACAGGGAACAAACCAGCGACCTGCCCCTGTGTATCCCTATCACCTCCGGTACCAGACGAAGCCTCTGGTTAAACTCTGTAGCTAATCTACTCCCAGTTTCAACCCCATGCGGTCCAGCGACTAGTGCCCCTGCACACGAGCAACAGCTGCCGACTATCAAGCTGAACGGCATTGTGGAATCACCATAAGCTGAACAGTCCCGCAGCCGCCCAACCCCGAGGTCAGGCTGCCTTGAAAAGGTCAGCAGACCCACTTCGCTCAACTACGTCGTAGTAGTCCTACGCCTAGCAAACGCTCCGGAAGCAAACACCGTTGCTCTGGCCAAAACGCCCTGGATAGACTATCCAATTGCTGACTATCCAATCATCCCCTGACCTTGTTATAGTTGTTCCCTGGAGGTCCCTTATATCTGCACATAAAGGATATTCGGACAAAACGTGGCGCCAGTCTTCGACGATGCACCACAGTTGGCAGACTCGTGATCGGACAGACCCTCTTGTGAAGAAATGCATTGGCTGACCCATGTCCGGACAGCAAGAAACCAAGACAGGGGTTAAAACCAAAGTCGGGGTTTCTTCCAACGAACCTAACATCCGGCAAAAACATAAATGTAGCTCGTTTAGACTCTCTTCCTAACGTGTTTGTCATCTCGACAAGACACATTCGTCCAAGAGCCCCCTAAGCTCAGCCCTAGTCATGCTCTCTACCCCTTCAATGGGCCAGTTCGTTGCCGCCAGTGCATACCTTTTCCTGGCCTTGACGGGTTGCAACAAGATCCAGTGGGGCAGCACCCATCAGTACCTGAAGGGCCTCTGTCGAAACCGAAACTGGCATACAAGCCAATAACACCACTCTCTTACAAGAGAGGATCTTACGGCATCCGAATGCAGACTTCACCGATTCGTACCACACTGAGGACGCGTAGGTTGCCATGGCAACAAACAGCCTCTGGTAGACGACACAAACACCTCGTCTACTAAGCCTCCAGTCACCCCTAAGCACTAACTGAGAGGACAAAAACAAAGTACCGAAAGTTGTATTCAACACATTCGCAATACAGAAACATATTCGCAGTACAGAAATATATGCCTGTACATGTAACTCTTTACGTAGGTTTTCAAATACATGAAATTCCAGCCCATGCTGTACATTTTTATACAATCATTATTTGTGTACTCAATTCACTTCCGATTAACAATAATTCGAACATTAGATTGAAAAGCTTATACCAAACTAGTCGATTACTCGACTAATCAATGTGTACATCAGCCACATCGAGGTGAATGTCGCCCAAAGAATAAAATTAATTAATTAATGTGCTTACCAAATTATCACGACCGTTCATTCTCTTACATGTATTGGTCAACACAATCCTCCATATAAAACCAGCTCAAATTTTAATCGAATAAAATCCGTATATCAGATTAAACTTTCGGGTATTTTCCATGAAAACTCAATTTACTCATCAAACAAATACCTGCTCATCAATACATCTATTACTTAATTATAGCTTAAATTATTTAAACATTGTTCGTGTTGCGGTTTATTGCAAAAAAAAAAGCAATATCCAACGTCCAAATTATGTCCAATATTTCAAGCCTTACAGATTTTTTCCAATAAAGGAATACTAATTGTTACAGTGACAAGTATAAATTACAGGTTTATTTAAATATAGGAATCAATTTAGTTGCGGTCTAATGAGCACGCGTCTGTCTGCAATATTTTGTTATTATGCGTTTCTTGTTCTGTAACGAATTTGAATATATTTGACGAGTTTGATGAGGTTCTTTAATAAACTTCAACAAATTTTCAAGGTGATTTTAAAAAGCAATACTTGGATATAAAATCCATTTGCAAAACAACTTCAACCAAATGTTCTAGCAAGTATGTTGAATGTCCGCAAACGTAGAGTTCGAGTTGTGGTGGACGGTATTGAAAAATAAAGCCAATGATTCTTTTCAACAGGTTTTGTCTGTAAAAAATGTTTAATGAGTTTACTTATTTTTGGTAACGTTTAAAAAAAGGTCTTTAAGTCGATTGTTCGTTATTGATAGTTGGTTTAATTGATGAGACCCGTACAGAAATTTCAGTGAGATGAACTGACTTACAATTACTTTCACTCAACGTCCATTTTCCTTGGTGCAAAAATGTGAAGGATACCAGAATTGGAGTGATCCCTTCCAAGGTTATTCCAAGAAAAGTTTTCACAGTTAAAATTCAAGAAAGAAAGCAATGTTATGAACTTCTGAAATCCTTCGGTTAAAAATTATAGATAAATCACTGAATTTTACTAAATTGTCCAATATGTATGTGTGCTACGCTAAGGGAAGCGGCAGCGCACAACCTTAAATGCCTTAAGAATTTGTCGTTATTTGATTCGGTTATTTGAATAGGTAGACGAATATGTTGGTTATAAAGAAGTTGTTTTAAACTAAATTATACTATAGTGTGTTTAATAAGTCGTAGTTACCATACCATTTGTATGTAACTAAATACCCATAAAATGTTGGGAACAGTTATTATGCCGTCTGCGTGTAACTAAATCTCACTATTTATCGTGAGAATAATTATTCACGCAGACTGACCCAAATTTATATATGATGCCAGTCTTAGGCTTAATGTAAGAATATTTTATATTTAAAAATGAAGTGTAAATTACACAATAAAAGGGAGCAGACACAAAATGCGGTTGCTCCCAAAACCAAAATTCGAATAAATCTTATTATATGGCGATGCTGCCAGGAGTGTTCAAATAAATGTTATATGGCGATCCTGCCAGGAGTGTTCAAAAAGTGTTCAAATAAATTATATTACACTACATACGCTGTAAAAGATGCAGGATTTATCTATTTACACATCAGCTAATAGAGATTAATTTGCGAATTTTAAAGTGTACACTTGCTTTTGTGAAATGTTAACATTTCAGGCAACTGGGACATTTAATTTTGGTTAATTAAACGACATGGACAACAAATTGATGCCACAGTTGAACTCCAACAAAAAAATATTCGAAATTAAATCACGATAAATTAAAAAAAAAAATTAACATAAAAATGTTAACTTCCTGAAATCGTCCATTTGGGAAATGCAGAAGGACCACCGATTTTTCCTAATCGCCCTAAAGGACGTGGTAGTGCCATCTATGTTCATTTCAAGTGCTAAATGCTTGAATATAGTGCAATTGAATGTAAAATACCAATTAAGAACTATATAGGATTATCCATTTATTAGTTTCAAAACCGCCGGCCTGGTAAGACTGTCAGCTGTTAGATACCTGGTTTGCCATTTACGAATATAGCTTTCATTTTTTCATTTTTTGACCACCATTGCAATGTATAAAAACCTTTTACAGGTATCTCTAGAACAACGTCTGACATTCGCAAATTGACGACACATTTGAAATTGAAAACTGTTGTTTAAACCAATTTAGCATACAGATTCTTTACACAGGAAATAGGTTATATGGAAATTTAATATTTTCAATAAAAACTGTTCTCCAAATTGGCGAAGTCATTAAGAACACATCTAGTAGTAGTTTTGCGATGGGAAGATAAAAAAATTTGAGACTATTCTTCCCGTAATTTTCCACAAATTTTCTACAAAGAAAAGATGTAACATTATCTATAGCGCCTAGTTTTTAAATCAACTTTCTATTAATATGGTTTCATACAAAAAAGAAACAAAGAGAACATTTTCTAAAAAATTAACAATTCTTTAACGAAATAGCGGTTGCAAAGTATAGATCACTTATTTATTTTGCCTACTTGTGATACAATTGATAATTAAACAAAAAAACGCCATGCCAAAAAAGTATAGATTTTAATTAACACAAATCTCTTTGAAACCTGAAGAGATACCTAGTATTGTGAGCACGTTTTTATACAACATCAAATAACTTGTAATATGCCAAATGACATCAAAATCGGTTACTATTTGCAATAGATATAGATAGTTTTATTAGATTTATTGTTATACAAACAATAGTTCAATGCTTGTTAAACCATAATTACAGTCGATTACCAAAGTATTACTATCTAATTCATGCAAAAGAAACACTTTTCGATTTATTTCAAAAGTATTGTACGACAGTAATTTGTACTGTCAATAATCCAGTGAGATATAGGATTTCTCCAGAGATCGTCGAATCCTACTTAAATTCTGCAAATTGTTTGAGCATAAACATTTAAGTTTCAAATTTGTGCATATCCTGACATAGCTGAAGTAAATGCATCTCTATTATCTTGTTTAGCATTTCCTAAATATTTTATTATTTTTATTATCGTTTCATGTTTAGGTCGCGTCTATTTTATTGTTGTTTTGATTGAAGCTGGTTTTCATTCATGTTGTGACCACTTTTGCGAGCAAATACCTCACTCTCCAATAGTACCCACCTCCGAGTTTGAACACTCCTCAGCCTAAGTTGATTGGGCAAGATGACTTAGCTCATCTTTCTCACATGCACAGCGGTGTCGTTTGTTTTTCCTATTGTTTTGCACACCTCCAAGATATTTTTATTTATTTATTCCTTTATCACTTTCACTTTCTTCCACAATCTTCTGCTTGCTTGTGAGCATCTCGTAGTCCGTCCTCAACGCCGCTGGTCTTTGTCAGTTTCTGGTAGTTTTCTTCTCTTTCTGTTTTCTCCGGCAGACGACTAGCTGTTACTGTAAATGGATAAACTTAATTTTGGATTTTACTAAAAATTCCCAAGATTTGTTTTCTTTTCAGTTTTCCTTCTTTACTCCATGCGGCAGTTGAAGTTGTCTTTGTGTTCCCCCTTGTAAAGCGCTTAAGCTGCACGATGCATAGATGGATGGATGATGCATCATCTGCGCTGCTCTACGCGGTAATAAGTCTTTCTTTCTGTTATTTTTCAAAACTTTGGTTATTTAACTTCCTTGAGTAGTTGAATGGATACATGACTGGAGCTGGGGCAACACTCCTAAATAGATGCACTCGTTGTTGCTGAAGGTTGTAATAAAAATTAACTAAACCTCTTAGGGAACTTTGGTAATTGCAAATTGAAGACAAAGAAGGTGGATCTATATTTGTCGTATAGTGTCGAGATTTGTTATTATCGTTCTGTGCGAACGTGTAAAACTGAAATTTTTGCAATTACAATTTTTTTTTAATATTATTTTCCTCCATTCCATTCTGGGAGACATATACGCCTTTTTGTCTACAAACTAAAAGTAGCTCTAAGGTTTAGACACTAAATGATAAATGAGATTGCGAAGACGTTTCCAAAGTTGCGAGGATATCAAACTAAGATATTACCACAAAATTATGTTTATGTTGTTTGCCGAAAGCAAACTGTACTGGGGTACAGGAATTTCAGTCAGATGAACTGACTTACACACACCTTCACCCACAATCGTTTTACATTGGCACAAAAGTGTGCGTAGAGTGAGAAGGGGCATGGTCAATCGATAGGTTGCATGATAAGCACCCAAATGGAAGTTCAACTGCAGTCAGTTCTCATTCACCTAACCTAAGCTTATCAGACGCAAAATGTATGCTAAGTTTGACCAAATTAAATGAAACTGCTTAAAAAAGCTGAGAATTAACAAGAAAAGCATCGAAATTCCGAAAAATCGATCAATTTCTATAAGGACAACAGAAAGGGCATGACTATGCGGCCCATTTTGATTTTCGGACACTATAAACCTTAATGTTTACCAAATTTAACTGAAATGAATGGTACTTGATAGAATGTATGAACATTAGAATATATGGGTTTAAACTGCCATTGGTAATGTTGATCGGTCGATTTTTTTTTAAATGTTATCAATAATTATGGCTCAAAACAGTGGACACAAGATCAGATCGCCGCAACCTATTTCATAAACGTTACAGGAAAATCGGATCTAAAAAAATTGGCCAAGCGCCAAACAATGCGGTCTATTGACAATTTGGTCTATTTTCTTTATCAAATACCACCTCAGTAAATTTTTGGCTTGTAACAAATTCCAATCGATTTAGTGCAACTGTATAAAATACGAAGCTATTAACATATGAGTTAAATCGGTCATTTGTGTGGCAGATAGCGGAAAGGGGCACGGTTAATCAATCGATTTTTTCAAATTATACTAAAAATTATAGATCAAAGCAATGGACCAAAATTTAGGTCACTGCAACCTATGAAAAAGGAGTTACAGGGAAGAAATCGCATAATTTGTATAGGTGGCGCTAGAAGAGCTTGGCAACGCATTCTGTTTATATTCTCAAATACTACCGCTTAGGTTATGTGAATCTTTAACGTGTCCAAAATTCCACTGTATTTAGTGCAACCGGATTGAAAATGAATAATAATTCAGGCCGTTATTGGTACATAAGTATGAGCGCGGCATCAGAAGGGGTGGTCCGATATAGCCCATTTACAACCCCTGACAACGATCCCGTAAAATAGTAGGCCATGCCAAGTTTTACAACATTTCATAACGATTTACGGCAGTCATTGTGTTTACCAGCCAGTCAGACAGACATTCTAAGCCAGGCATAGCTCAATTTCATTAAAAATGCCAGAAAGTAATTTGGTCAAAAATACTTGGTACCTTAGGCGCTTCATTTTGGCAAATCAAATCATTCCTTCTTTCCTTTGGGTGAAGGTATATTGAAATGGGAAGGCGAGACAGACTATTTTATGGCCTACATCATCGAATCTGAAAAAGACATGTTAAAACTAGAATACAAAGCAAACAGTGCAGCGGTATCATATTTAAGTTATCACATTAACAAACGAAACGACTTTAGAGCTATTGTACAAAAGGTACTCGTATATGAGAAAGCTCAGCCAATCTGTGAAAGCCAATTTTCTGTGATACATGAGGCTTAAGAGTAAAATTATAAATCTCAATGTAAGTTATGACTTGTTGAAGCAAGAAAATCAAGCGTTAATGTTCCATTCGTATGAGGTCTTAGACATTGGGCTGATTTCGTCCGTATTCAGTAGGATTCGTTTTTGGTTCAAACAAAACAAGCCCTAAACCGATAAAAAATATAGTGTATGATGATGTGATTGGATCAAAATTCTTATACCTACAGGGTGCTATAGGGGATACCAACATTTATGCCACAAACACGGATAAAGACACTTTCCGAAAGTATTATTTGCAGCCATATAGAAGGTTTGGTGCAATTGATAAGCTCAAAGACCCATACAAGAATATTTGCTTAAAGTCTGTTTATGTCTATTGGTTTGTTGATCATCACGTGTTTTCGATGTAAATAGTAAAGGTTTTCAGGATTTACCGAAATGTGAATCTGATCAGGCTGAAAAGACCAGGACGTTTCATACGATGCGTAAATGACTGACACCATGACAGTTGGTACAAATAGTTATTCGAACTATTAAATGTAAATTGCAATTTATTCTGTTTTCACAGTCCAGTAGTCAGATCTACGCGATTTAGTATAATGGAATTGAATTAGCGAATTTACCACATGCGGCCTAATTGCATTGAAATTGGAACGGAATTTCCATGCATATCTTTACTATAATCATGGCCACTAGAGGTGCAAATTGTCCACAGTTTTAAGTACTCCGTGTATAAATAAACTTAATAAACTAGACAAAAATCTAGGTTATTGCAGTCGGCTAACTAAACATAACTGAGCAGAAACTGAATTGCATAATATCGGTCAATTTATATGGAAGGTTATCAGAAGTGGTCCAGATTCATTCTCAAAATTAACTTTAACGTTTAACGTATCCAAAATGACTACATTTAATGCAACTGAAAAAAAAAATACGAACCTGAGTCGATTTTTTTTAATACGATGGACAAATATCTAGGCTAGCGCTGGCTGCCAATTAGAAATTGCAGAGGATTGTCGAGATTTCGAAGAATCATTGTTTGTAATTTATTCGTTAATAATAGCAATATCCGACCGGCCATGGCCCGATGGTTAGTATACGCGACTACCGTTCGCGGGTCTCATCGTCGGGGATTGATCGTGAGTTCAGTCCCCGATACAGCCACCTATCGTTGTTTAAGCGACGGTTACCTCAATGTGTGTGACGAACTCTACCAGTGTTGTCAAATAATCGACAAGTCTAGTAAAAGCTTCGGAAACGGTGACGTTAGTCATCGCCCTTAAACTGTAGGCGCCTTTGAGTGGGTGTAACCTCATTGAATGTGAGAAGCTATCCAATATTCATGGCATCTAATAGAAAATGTTTATTTATTTATTTATTTTTTTTTTTTGTAGCACCAATTTATATACATTTGGAAGGCACAACATTAGCAGGAAATTAATATATATTATGAGTGCCCATACGAAGACGAATCAGACTCTGGTGAAAATTAATCTTTTGTAACATTTTCATAGAAGCTATTAGCCATCCCAGTTCATACTCTCTTTAATGCACCGATCTAATTGTTGACGTTATGGCTAAAAATGTTAAGATAAATATATTTCGGTGGATATTTCATTGAACTGCGCTTATGCATTTCGTACAAGAGAAGTACGTTTACGCCTCGGTCACTTACGGTGCATCGAGTTGGTAGTCCAGTCCATGATGCTGTATATCGCTATTCTTCAGTTCAGATATATGAGAGTATATCTTTTGGTGTTATTTGCTTAAACCTTTCGTTCAGAATTGCGTTGGCAGAATTTGAATGCGTACTTTTACTAAGTGGTTGTGTTTTTAAATTGTTCTGCATCTCTATTCGCTCAAAGATTTTGCGGCGTGACTTAATGCACACTTGATCGGTGCATATAAGCGGTGTTATTATAAGTAACCCAAAGAACACGTTCCCAAACTTTTTTTCCAAACTCGCCCTCTATTTACAAAATAAAAAAATAAATTATTTAAATTTTGTCACCGTTGTTTTTTATTGTGCATAATAAAAGTACTTAACAAATTAATATAATTAATTAATAAAACAATATTAACATAACGCGCCCACACATTGGAGATTTGATTAACGCAAAATCAAAATAATAATAAACAAAAAAAATTTCGTTTTAAGATTAGTAGAAAATCCCCAACAGTAGACGAGGTCCTTAACTAATAACAGCGAATTGCTCTCGCAACAGCAGATAGGCAGACAAAGAGATATAGAGAAGACAGTTCAGGAGATAGTCCAGAGAGAGTCGCACAAAGTTCAAGATAGACAGAGATAGACAGATTGTATGGAAACATGGCTTATATACAATAGATGAGTATTTTGATGAGAAGAATAACCACAGATCGTTAATTGGGTATTGTTGGTCTAAGAGTTTAGCACAAGGTCAGCGAAGACGTTCTACAAATGTCTCAGTTTTCTCGAGGGAGAAGTCCTCAAGCTCGACATAAACTTTGTTTGTTGTCGTAATAGAGTCACAGCGTTTCAGTGTTGTTGTTTCGGATTGTTTGGTTTTTGGTAGTCAACAATTTCATTAAATGTCTTGTCAATGTGAGGTCACAGGTCCGTTGTTTGATTTCGATTGTTCTAGTGATGAAAAGAGTTTGTCTAAGGACTAGTAGTCAGTAGCGGTTGTAGTTATCACATTCGGAACAATATGTCAGTGGTCATGTAATGCATAATTGTATATCCGTTTTGTTGGTCTTATTTCGAAATAATTTAGTATGGGCCAGATTTGCCAGGTGGGCCGTAGTTAGACGAGGGGGATCCACCGCTGCCGCCAGCACCGCCACCACCACCCAAGTCGTAACCGCCGCTGCCGCCGGCACCTCCAGCACCACCGCCAATACCACCTCCGATGCCGCCGCCGATACCGCCTCCAA
>JAHXMU010000007.1:4815420-4835558 GCA_019455685.1 Philornis downsi
CTGAACCAAAGTGGTGCCACCGCCGCCTCCACCACCGAAACCGCCAACGGAGCCACCACCGAAACCGCCTCCGGCTCCTAAAATAAATTTAAATTAAGACCACCATCCGCGGACACCTTGAGCACTAAGCACCAAATTTTGAGTCAATGACCGGCTTCACTTTCGTAATAGTCGCAAAGAACGGAAAGCGGTCTTTGAACTCAAAGCGAGCTTAAGTCCACTTACCACCGCCGAATCCACCACCGGAACCGCCTCCGAAACCACCACCGGAACCGCCACCGAAGCCGCCACCGCCAAAGCCGCCACCACCTGCACCGCCACCAAAGCCTCCAGATCCGCCACCGAAACCGCCGGATCCACCTCCGAAACCGCCGGATCCACCTCCGAAGCCACCACCACCTCCGGAACTGCCGCCGAATCCACCGCCACCACCGCCATGACCACCGCTTCCTCCGGGTCTGTTATAGGCATAACCAGCCTCTGGCCTAGCAGCGGCCAGAGCCAAGCATGACATCAAAATAAAGGCCTTCATAGTTGTAATTGATTTCTCACAAACAAGCGAACGAATGTAAAAGTAGCACCGAGTAGACCTTAACGGTAATTCTCGCAACGTATTTATCCTAGTACTCCGCACGGACACAAATTGGTAATCCTTTAATCCGTTTGTGACCGTCTCCGCGACCAAAGATGTGGTTATTTGATATATAAGCAAATAGACTTAATAGTAGGGGTTGGAAAGATGGAAAGTTCTGATTCGCGTCTTTAGGTTGCGATGATTGTTGTTTATTAAACTAAATCAAATGGTTTACTGACGATCTCTAGCCGCCGTCTCATCCATTTATACCGAAAATTGTTCACAATTCACCTCTGCAGCAAAATCGCATGCAATGCTGCATGTCAGACGACTACAACGACGAGCACAAATGCCAAAAACAGCTGTTGCGGTGACTTCTGCCTCCCTGGATGGGAGCAGAAGGTTCACATGACACAAGACAACCGAATGGACCCAAGCATAATCACACGCTGAGAGGAGGAGCACCAGGCGTTTGGGGTGTGGGGGAACAATAAGATTGTAAGTAAAGCTTACACAGTTCAGCTCCATAACATCTTCAGTGGAGGCAAAATAAGCAAAAAGGCGGTTTGCTGGTCTCTGCTCTGTTGTTTGTCGTAGGCTTCAACTATTTTACCAGCCGACATTTTTCGGAGATTTCTGCGCTTAAGCAGAGGAAATTACTTTTTGCATGTAAACAAAGTTAGTCTGGCTGTGGCTCACTGAAATTTGCAGTTTGAGTTGGTCACCAACTCACACAGGCAAAGTTAACAAAGCCTTCAGCTCAAAGTACTACCTAAGACGCTTCTTCTTCGACGTCGTCTTCATCATCATGATCGTCATCAGTTTTGTTTTTTTTTTTTTTTGCTTTGTTTTATTTTGTTTCCAGAGTATAACGAGAAATCAAACACAAGACATTACATAGTCATAGTGCGACTCCGGCCCCAGCAATTACAGTTCAAAGCAATAAGCTCACATACAAAAAGCCGCTAAAATTACCGCACAATCAGCGTATTACAGCATAGTCACCTTCCTACCCTCCGGGAGCCGTTAACAGCAGTAAATGGGTTTCCAACAACTACAACGGCAATGACAACAACAGCAATGGCAACACTACGACAATAACCATAATGGATGGTCAGAAAAGAAGAAGCAGCAATAGATTAGGTCTCTTTGTATGGTTTTGGCCCATTGATGACGGCCATGTCGAAAATTCAATACGAAAGCGAGAGTACATTTGCGAAGCCTTAAGCTATTGTTCGTCGAAAAGTTTGAAACTAGTTCGTAAAGAGAGAAAAGTATTTCGATCTTCTCGCAGACAAGGGTTGCCACTAGTTGTTAATATTCTATCGCCATCATGGCTTAATTGAATTTCCTATTGTATAGTTTTTTTACTTTCATTCGAGGGAATGAAGGCGTCCATCAGGTGATATAGCAAAAAACGTAACGCCCAACGTATGGGCAACCAAGTATCTTTCGATGAAATATGTTTTATGGTTTTTTTTTACAACTGATCGATATTCATTAATCTGGCTGGCTGGTAGACACGATAACTACCGTTAATCTTTACAAAAATTCTTAAAATTTGGATCTGCTTAAGAATCGTAATAGAAGATTGAAGATATTCTACACCCGCCCGCCATTTCTGGTATATCCCATACGAGCTAAAAAATTTTCCGAAATTCAAACTTTTCCCCCTTAACCTAAGTTTAGGTTTATTGTATCGCAGTACAGTTCTGTAAAAATTGATAAATTTTATCATAATTGCCCTGATTTTTTGTGCAGATCCTATATTCGTGGGCTCCAGCTTCCTAAGTTTTGCGCTCCGAACAGTCACTTCTTCCGGACGCAATAGATTTTCTACAGTCACTTTTGGGTTCTCCAATCTTCATGTGCGGTAATTTTGCTTGTAGACATAACCACCGATTCATAGCCGACGTTTGAATTGGCACTTTTGTAGTAAGTTTTAACTATTTTTATGCGTTCTTCGGTTGTTAAAAGATCTCCATATTCGTAAACAGCAAACCTTTCACTAAATAAAGAACGCTGCAGACGACAGCTGACACCCTTGCCGGACCGGTGGTTTTGGAACCACTAAATAGGTAACCCTAGACAATGGAAAAACTTAATGAGTTAGGAGAAGCTACCCCCGTCACTTCGTTTTTATGCTTCATTCATTCTATAGCACTTAATTCGCTACAAACGCATCAGGCATTTAGAAAGCTTATTTCAGCGAAAACTTATTTCATCTAAAATTTCCAAGCGTGATACTTCAGACTTCTTATTTTGCTCTAATTCGCAATATTTTCCTGCAAGAAAATCACTTTCAATTCCTCAATCGCTGCCGGCTTGTCATGTAGTAGTGTAATATCACGTGGCCGAAGAATTGCTCACTCAACAATGATGTGATTTTCCGGTTTGTGGGACAGGAATCTTCGTCTTGCTGAAACTGAATGTCGCCGAGATAAGGGCTTAAATGTTAGGTATCAAATATCATGATGCCATGGTACGTCAACGGGCAAAATTCACGGTTACTTTTTGGGCGCCCCCTTTTTTGAAGAAATAGCCATTCGGTTTGCTCCACACCCCAAATAAGAGAATTTTGCACATTGATGTAGCGATTAGACCAAAAAAGGGCTCGCGCTACAAGAATTTTTGTTTGAAAACAATGAATCTTCTTTACGATTTTCAAGAACCCAAATAGTGAAGCAGTAATATTACGGAAGGTCGGCATATGTGTAAACTATCATCTTTACGTAAAAAAAAAAAAACAAAACCGAAAAACCAAACTGAATCGACATATTATGGTTATCGCATTCGCTCCCAGCTATGGCCGCTATATTTTCTAAATATAGCTAAATTTCAATATTGTACCCTCCAAAAGCAAAAGCATTTGGAGCTACCAAATTATCTGACAACAATCCGACCACTAGAACTTCCAGCCATTCATTTGTGACAACTTGAAGAACAATGTTTGTACTTTCCCATATCCAGATGTACACATGGCAACCATTACATTGAATATTGCCAACATTCTCTCGCACTTGCAGAGAGTGAATTATCTGAGACGTGTGAGCCACAATGCTGTGGATTATAACAGCCACAATAGCACGAACTGTTGGGAGGATGTGTTGCAGATACAGCTACAGTTAATTTTGCCCATACCTTCTCTAATACAGCTTACTTGACGAAAGAGAGAGTACTCTGCCAAACTCAATGGTGTTTTGGGGGGTTTCAGTCATAACCGAGAGGTCTCAAACCTCCTAAAGTTGTGGTGGCCATTTATTTGCTATTTGCATTTGCCAAAAGGCTCTTACCACTCTGTTGGCTTTTGAGCCACTGCAAAAGAAAGCTGTAGCAAATAATTTCTATTGTCTTGTGGCTAAGCCGAAATCACGATTTATTTCTTATTTCCTCCCTGAAAAAAAAACAATAAAGATTATATTTTGTGGAATTTCTTGTGTTGGTTTTGAGTTTAAGGAAAAATACAATTAAAACGAGTCAACAACATTCGTGATCGAGTAATTTTCGATTAATACATCACAAATCAATAAAAACTCTCGTCAATATGCAAATTGAGCAGACCCAGATGAAACGAAACGTGACGTTTTCTTTGTTATTTTATGTCAAATCGGTGATTTAAAAAGTCAATGAGTGGGGTCAGCAACATAAAGCGAATAAAGGATAATATGAATTGAATGCTCCGGTTTGTCAAACTCCATAGAAGTTATAAGTGATGGGACTGAGTTAGACGTTAGATGTGCAGTATTGAGCTACTGAGAGCATGTCTTTAGGTGGTCATAATTTAAGGTCATACGGACTAAAATTCAAAAACAAAATTTTTTTGAATGTCTAATATATGTTACAAGCTACATACTGCTACTAAACGTCATTGATAACCTCATGCGGATGATATCAGGAAGCTCTAAAGTGTCCAACGAAGAACAGCTTATTAAATGTGAAATAAACTACAATGCAAATCTGATATATGATGGCTTTAACTGTATGAAATAAATCTCAAATATCTGAATGCTAATATATAAATATATGGTTTAAGTTTCCATATACGGCGTTAAAGTTGAGCTGCTCTTTTTTTATAAATATTCAACAACTTCGTAACTGTTATTAGCGTTTATTGCTTAAAATATTATAAGCCAAAATCTACTTGTGGTAGAAACGTAAAACATTCATAATACAATCAGTCCATAATATTATTTTTAAATCCTTTTAAACAGAGGTATATCATAGAAATGTACTCCTTCGAATCTTAAATTCGATTTTACTTAAAATGTTCAAGAACAGCTTCTAACCAGCTTTTGTGTTCTACTTCAGAGGCACAGTGTTATTCATTTAATCTGCTACATTTACTAAACTTCGAAGTTGCAATAGCTTTCTTCTTGGTGAAATCTGCTTCTATTTTACGCTGTAATTGTTTAGGAACGAAATCAGAGACATATATGCTTTTATTACTACATAAATATACAAAAATATTAAAAAAAAAATACAAATATTAAAAAAAAAAAAACATTTAATGATTTAAACGGTGACACTGGAGTATCATACGAAAGGATTTCCCCGACAATGAAATGCAGTACCAAAAAACTTTGCAAGATATTGTGAAAAAATTCAAACAAACAGGGAAATATAGATGAAGCAAAGATTGAGAATACCATATAAGCTTTTATCCAAATCAGACAACAATTCATTTGTCAGGTTTGCCCTGCACACAGCGAAACCATTCCCATTCGTTGTGAGAGTCAAATGTACAAACATACATACATACACTACTATTACGTAGCCTTATATTTTTCTTTTTAACAGTTTTTATGCAGAAATGGATTCTCTTGACCTTCATGCACCTAGTCATATAGTCATATTTGGTAGAATTGTTGAAAACGGAAAATTTACAAAATAAAGTAAGAGATGAAATAAAATGTATAGGTATATGAATTAGTAATAAGTTGATTGAATTTCTTAATATTTAAATTAATTTGTTCCCCATAATTCATTATTTGAAGGCTGCAGTAATCGAAAATTCGGTCAATTGTATTGAGTTATTATGCACACTTCTTCTGGTAAAATGCTTCTATATATATGACCAAATTTGCCTGTATATTTTTATGTTCATATGCTGAAAATTAAACTTTTATTTCATTATAATGCTTGGATCATGCCATTATGTGCGAAATATCTACAATATCATTTAAATAGACGCCTTTGGATTGATTGCAGCAGTGGAACATTTTCGAAAAAATACGACCCAAAGACTTCTCCAGGCCATATTGCACACCAAATAATCAATTTTTCTGGATGCAATGGCTTTTCCAAAACCACTTCTTTGCTCTCCGATACCCATATGCGACAATTTTACTTGTTAACGTGACCACCGAGTAAGAAATTAGCTTAAGCGCTGAAGAAAATCGCCATTCGGATTATACCACAAGTTTATTTTTCCGATAGAAGATATAATGATGAATTTATGATACAAAAAATTCATTACGTTGGATCTAGCGAGATGTCTAATTTTTTATCTCACATTTTGTCAGAAAAGTACCGGAAATTGATCATTTAGAAAGGAGTTGTCAAAATCTTTTATCGCTAAGTAGTTCCTTACTCTAATACAAAAATTTGAGCGATATCTGTTTTTTAGTTTATGTACAGTGCACGGCTTTTTCAGTTCATTTGAAATGCGTGTAGTGATTTTTACAATGCATAAAACATCGAACAAAGGATTTGGAATAGGATTTCGTGTGCTGAATGGCTGAACAAGTTGAAGAAGGTAAATCGACTTTATCAACTAACACTTATACATATGTATATGAGTGATTATGTATATTATGTACATTATGTATATGAGTGATACAGTCGACCATCAACGTCTTCAACTGATATTGGCTGGTGACTGAAAACCGTCACTTAAGCTATAGAGAGATAGCCTCTGAACTTTTAATCAAATCGTAATATTTTATATGACTGTTTGGGTATGGAACCTAAATTCCGAAAGACATTAATTTTCTTCAAAAACTCGTTCGGGAATAAGTCGCGCAAAATATGTCAGAATGAATCAATACCGAACTCACATTCATAGAATGCATTATAACTTGTGGCGAGGCATGCTTTACAAGCCTGTAAATTAGCCAACAGAATAGAACTTTCAAAACAAAGCTGAACACGAAAAATCGATCATAAGTCAAGATAATGTTTCTTCGATTATCGCGGTGTTGCGCACTAGGAATTCTTTCAGGAAGGTCGGTAAATATTTAATGTGATATCGCCATTTGAAAGACTAAATTCTTAGAGAAAGACCAGATTTGTGTAAAGAAAATTTAGGGATGTCATACCATGACGGAGCACCATCTCATAGGGCTACCATTCTGCATGAATTTCTGATCAAAAACTAAACAAATTTCATCGAGCATATTCACCTGACAAGGGTCCGACCAACTTAGTTTTCTTTCCAAAATCTAAATTACTACTTCGACGTACCCTGTCGATAGAAGACACAAAAGAGAATTCGTGGCGAGAACTGAAATCTTTTTTGAGAAATGTATTTGGGAAATGTTTTGATGATAGAAAATGTTTTGATTTGACCTAGATTGAAGATGATACAGTAAAACTGAACGTATAATGAATAATGAAAAAATTCTGGTATCTTTTCAACAGAATGTACGCACAACCGTTTTATATTTTCGAACTATGTTTTGAATACAAAAGCTTATGGGAGGGTAGAGAGAAAGAATTGGCTATTTCGATCACCCGATATATACCAGAAATTTTTGCAAACATATCGGACTTATTTTGATAAAGAAATTTTGCCTGTAGTGCCGATATGTAGCTTTCAATGCCTGGGAACTAATTTCAAGAAAGTTTATATCACAGAATTCTTTTAGGCGTAAAGAACTCTGGAAAAAGCACACTCCTCATCATGTAACTGATGCTACATTTAAAGTTTCTCCTGAGCTTCATCAAGCTCAACTCAACCTTGTTCCTTATTTCGATTCTTCTTTTAGGATGAGCGAATAATGAACATGAAAGCGTTGCTAATGGGTTTACGGATTACCATTCGATTTCATGATAAATTTCTGTTTGCTCAAATACACAAGTGGTAGTATTATGCAACCATCTTTCATTCATCCTTTCAAGGTGAAATCGGCAACAACAACAAAAAAAATGAAAAGAGGGAGATGAATACCGGAAATTTAATACTAAACATGTTTAACAGATTTTTTGTTTTTATTTTGGCAAGCGCGTTATTGCAGTATTGAAGATAAACAAAACAAGATTTGCATTTGCGTTTTGTTTTCTGTTGACTGCTCGCTCGATGGAGTCAGCGTTTGTAAAACTATCTGAGTAATGTGGAGGAGGTTACAAGACTTGCGCAGATATATTTTTTATTTCCTCTAATAGCCACATGTGAATTGTTAGGCGATAATGTATTGCGAAGATATTTGAAACTTCCGTAAATAAATGATAAAATTTGAGTAATAAATTTAGAATATACTAGCCGACCCGGCTAACGTTGCTTTGCCTTCAAATTTTAGCAGGAACAGAAATAATTGTTTTTTAATTTGTGGTTTGTATAGGAGGTACCACTCCCCATTGTCCAATCCCGCCCATATTTGTACCAAATTTTGTTTAAATACCGTAAACAGGAGCAGAAATATTGGATATTTGATTTATGGTTTGTATGGGAGGTACCACGCCCCATTGTCCAATCCCGCCCATATTTGCAGTGGCACTAAAGATATGTACACCAAACCTACGCACCAAATTGTTCAAATACCGTAAGCAGGAGCAGAAATAATTAATTTTTAAATTTTTGTTTGTATGGGAGGTACCACGCCCCTTTGTCCAATTGGACCGAATTGTAAATTTAAACCATCCCGGGCACCACCCAGACGCATATACAAAAATTTATGCAAAGCGTTCCAGCCGTTTAGGAGGAGTTCACTGACAACGCCCGTACAGTAGAATTATATATATAAAGATTAAAAAAAGGTGAAGTGAAATTCTATTTATCTTTTGAAGTCAATCAATAAAGCTGGATCATAAACTACGAAGTCAAGAGCGTTGATCCAACGATTACATTGCCAATATTATTTGCCAGCAAGGCAATAAAGGATCATCACACGTTTGTTATTATTATCGGGCATGACGCAACTGGTAGCTTTGAAATAGAGCTTATTTAAGAGCAATCAATAGCATCACAATTTTTTTAAATAGAAATCAATTTCCTAATGGTAGCTATGACGATAGGTAGTAATTAAAAGCATATTGAAAACAGGTATCCAGACATTTTTAATGGTAATCACTTTCGACGCATCCTTTTTCTTGTTCGCAACATTATGTTGCTGGTATTAGAAGTGCGAATAATCCCGTAGACAAAACTTGCCTATATGGGATCGGTAGCCACCTCTAGAAAAATATCAACTTTTGGTTTAATGCCTCTAACCTAAGAAATTAAAGTACATATCATTCGGTGGAGTAAAAATGTAACATCCGGAAGAAAGCATATGAAGTACACAAATATCTTTAAAGCAAACGTGTTTTATGACTTATTTAATCCCTTGAAAATGGAGTCCCATCTTCATGATCATTCTGGTACCTCCCATAAAAAATAGCCGATTCTCTGAAATTCATTTTTTTCCAGTAACTTCTGATTTATAGATTACAGCAACTTAAACTTTGTCCAATATTGTGTTTTTATTCTTTTGGCTAAATTTGAAAAAGTAGAACGATTAGGCATACCCTTCGCATTACTTTCTTCATATTTTCTTAGAAATTACATTGAATACAAATTTGCGTCATTTTATGTATTTTAACTCTGAGAATAACAATGAACTGCATCGCCACGCCCTTTCTCGAACCTCCCATGCAATTTCCATCTGTAAATTCTAGTAGAAAGACTGCACTATAATTAGTTGTTGTTGTGGAATCTGAAAAAATGACGCATAATTAAGTCCTTTCTGGAGTAGTATATGAGAATAAAGTCGTGTGAACATATGGGTGTTCAGTGATTTTCAAATTACGTAATTTATGAATTACGTAATATAACCCATGTAGTTGTATGTAGATACATATTTACCAACAAGTTGCACTAACAGCAGTATAATTTTGCGTTAGTCAAACATTCAGTAAACTTAGTTCTGCGAATGAAAACGTATTTCATTATTTCGCCCCTAAGCATATTGACCGATTTAGCAAAAGTCGAAACACTTTCTAACCGAATAACTTGAAAAAAAGTGTTAATTTGTTGTCGTTGTTGGTATGCTCCAATTCGGTTCAATTAGAAACCGAACGCTAAAGAATATTGAGTGAAGGTATAATACGTAAGTTAGTTTACCTGATTGAAATTTTTTACGGGTCGTTAGATAAAGTTTTCGGATATTGTTTTTGCTGTTTGTGCTGTTTTTTAATGTCTAATCATAAAATTGTATTGCATATCAGTCCTAAAAAATATCTGAATTTTGCTCAAGAAACATTTATACATAATTTTTCGCCTTTAGCTGTTTGTGCTTCCTCGAACAACATCGTGTCCTTAGGGGTCTACAGCTCCAAACAACAATCGAAGATCAGATAAAACAAATGCACTGAATAAACGCACTACATATAAACATGCTACATATATAGCTTGTTTTCCGTGTAGGAACTACAGCAAATCATTGGTAATTTGTATGGGTTAATAGAAGGCTTTGCTATACGGTTGATTTTTTCACATATTGCCAATCATTATGTTGTAATGAAATTACAAAATATTAAGTTATATCAGCCTGTGAATTAGAATTTAATGGGGAAACATAATATGTATTCGGGGTACAAATAACAGAGTGTGAATCTAGTCCATTTTCCTTTCTTAAAATTAAGTTTATAGTTTATTATTGTAACATCTTAGTAGATTTTTCACAAATTTTACCAAAATGTTAAAAATTATATCTAGGTTATTACATCGTAGTAATTAGTTGTTACAGAGGGTAGAGAATATTTCGGAAAGTCAGCCAATTTCTGAGAGAGGTACCAGAAGGGGCGTGACAATACCATCCACTTTAATTTTCGTACTCTACGTTAATAACTGCTGTAGGTGTTTCACTGAGTTTAGCGTACAGCTGGATGACAGATGTGAACGTAAGAACAAAAGAGCTAAATTTCACGAATGGACTAATTTTGGCGCGGAGCATGCCATTTCCAAATATAGTCAAGCTAGGCAGACAGATGAACAATCGACTTTTAAGGTCGTGAAACACATTTGGTCAAAGGGTTCTTAGTACCTTAAATGGATACCTTCTGGATGCTAAGTTTTTCTCTTACCAAATGATCTACAGGGTTGCCCATATTCGACGGACCCATGTTTTTTAAAAAAAAATCAAAGAAAAAAATAAAAATTTGGCGGTTGGCAATCTTATTCATTTAATTTGTTCCAAGTAGATTTGTTTACATCAATTTTTGAATATGATATCTCTCAAATGGCCGCCTCTGGCGTTGATGGCGTATTGTGCCCTTTTTGCAGCATTTTCCATCGTTTTCGCCAACATTTCGGCCGGAATAGCGGCTATTTCTTCACGAATGTTGTCCTTGAGCTCTTCTACGGTCCTTGGCTTGTTAACGTAAACCTTTGACTTCAAATGTCCCCACAAGAAGAAGTCAGCGGGCGTCAAATCGGGCGAAAGCGGTGGCCAGTCCAAATCACCACTTTTCGACATCAAACGGCCCGGAAACAAATTCTTCAGAAAATCGATTGTTATGCGGCTTGTGTGCGGTGGAGCGCCGTCTTGTTGAAACCAGAACTGCCTCATACGCTTTCGACGAATAATTGGCATCACAAAATTGGTCATCATGTCGCGATAACGCTCCTGGTGGATGGTAACAGCATGCCCATTTTCGTTTTGGAAGAAAAACGGCCCAATGACCGTTTTCGCACTAACGCCGCACCAAACTTTGACTTTTTCGTCATGAAGAGGCAATTCTTGAATCTCCTGAGGATTTTCAGTGGCGTAAATACGGCAATTTTGCTTATTTACGGTCCCATTCAATGTAAAATGGGCTTCATCGGACATGTTAATTTTGTTCCAAAATTGCTCGTCATCATCGGCCATTTCGATGACTCGTTGGGCCCATTCCAATCGACGAGGCTTGTCCGCAGGCAACAATCTTTGCGTCAATTGAATTTTGTACGGGAACAAATGCAAATCAACGCGAATAATCCATTGTAAAGTGGACCGACCCGTGCCCAACTGCTGAGAACGGCGTTTTTGGGATGTTCTTGGGGACCTCTCAACACTGGCTCGTACGGCAGCGATATTCTCGGCCGATCGCCTTGGTCGACTTTTATTTGGCCTCTTCGGATTAGAAAGAGCCTCACCAGTCGAAAATTTTTCGTATAAACGCTTAATGGTGTTCTTAGAAGGCGCACTTCTCACATTTTTTAATATTTTAAAAGCACGTTGAGTTTTCACAATTGACTTCTTCTGTTGAATGTAAATTTCAACTATTTCAGAGCGCTCGCGTGGCGTGTATTGTTTCATGGTAAAAATCTGCTTGGACTGGCGCTTCAAACGCGGTACGTCATTAAGCGATCTGACATCTCTGTCAAAAGTTATGGCGTTGCCAGATGGGTCCGTCGAATATGGGCAACCCTGTATAACTTTACTCCTTCGGGTGAGGGCATAAAAATATGGGTCAAATCGATCATTAGTATGAGAGGTACCGTTCGAGTTTTTTAAAATTAATTCAAGCAATACGATGGAAAAAGTTAGATTGCTGCAGTTTTAGAATTGTGAGTTACAGAAAAAACATTCATTTTCAGAAAATCAGCAAAGAGTGTGGGAGGTGCTAGAGGAGATGGATATTGCCCATTTTGTATTTTAGAGAAGCTCCATAAACGTACAAAGGCCGCTTAATCGACCAATGAAGTCATGAAGTGCAATTGTCAAAAGATATTACTTTTTGGTTGCTTATCCCATTGTATCCATTACTTAATTTCAGTTTTTGTTTAGTTACAATAGTGAAATATAGTAATTTCTTCGATTAAAATGGTAATTTCCAAGTTTCATGCTCTTAAACAGAATACACATTTCGAGATATAACTTTTTGAATATGTGTATATCACTAGATCTGATGTACTGATTATTCATATTATTGAATCCTTTTTTTTTTGACAATTGTGGTCTTCTTACATTCAACATGGCCAGTCTCAGCTAGCTGAATATTATAGTACTGTAACAATAAATCAAGGCAATATGTCGGCCCATTAGAAACTGGTTAATTAGCCGTTAACATAAATTGACTCGAAAATGTGGTCATCATTTCCCCCGACATAGTCTTTATTTTATTTTCACCTCATATTCATTTTCAGGAATTCATTTGAATTGACGACATTGCAAACTGGCCACACATTTCGCCGCATACGTTTACAATGTTTCTGTGTAGCCCCAATGACCGGCCACTCAATACATTCCGGAAGTAATCACAACGACGTCGAGTGTCGTCTTTGTTTTCCTGAAGCTGTTTCTCACATTAACACATTATTAAATCAAATTTTGTTGACAACAAACAATTGCACTTCACTTCACTCTGCTGCACTCGACAGGCACCAGCATCAGCAATGTCAACAACAATAACGCAAGAGCAGCAACGAAGCACAAATGCATAACCCGCAAATGGTAAACAACACAGATAACCCAACATAAGACAAATAGCAAATAATAAATGTTAACATAACAAACCCCAACGACTGCAAACTACAGCAGCTCTTAGAAAATCTTAAAGAAAATTGCAAGGAAAAAAACCGATGAAAATGCTCTGTTTGGAATTGAGGAGGTAACTGCTATGTTTACACTCAAAGTAAATTATGCGCGACTAAGTGGAAATCTTAATGTAAGTTAAGAAACGTGGAATTTAAGACACGGTGAAAAAGGAAAATCACGAAAAAAGAAGTAAACGGTGTTAGTCACATGTTCATGACACCTCAGGATTTTTGCGAGAACCACAATTTGCGGATTTGGATGAAGAAATTACCAATCCCCATCCTATAGCCACCACACCAGATTTGGGAAACTACGAATATATATTTTTTCACATCTATATCGGAAATTGACATTTTCTTAGGACCCCATTCATTTGTTTGTAGAATATCTTCACCATGAAACTGTTTTATAAATTTTAGATAAATGGTGGAGGAAAGCTTGCAGAGGAGTGAAGTCGCTTTAGACATTTGCCAAATAAATGTCCGATGAGGGCGATCAGTACATTTTTTTAAAATATTGGAAAAAAAATAAATATTTTTGAAAACATAAAGTACAGCAAAAGGAATATCACGATTTTTTCAACAGATGGCTTTAGTAATCTGTATCTCTCGTTGTATAAATGCGATCGAATCACGCTGAACGGCATCGGAAAGATAAGATTTCATACTCAAAAAAGTACTTAGACAATTTGACTCTGTATCGTTTGAGCGAGCGTCAAAAATGGACGCCAGGAAAGAGAAAAAACCCATATATTACAGGTTTTCTTCGATAAAGGCGGAAACGTACGCCAAGTGACTGAAAATGTGAACAGTGCTTATGGTCCTAAAACTTCAATAGCCAGTCACGAGCAATTTTGATTTTGTCGCTCCTGTTCCAAGGATTTCGTTGCATTTTTAACACCACGCTCTGGAAGGCCAAAAATGTGAACTATTTTGATTCCTATCGGTTAAAAATGCACAAAAAAGCATTTAGAACCACTTGCATAAGACTGGTTGTAAAAAGGATCTGGATGTATGGCATACGAGTTAATGTAAAAAAACCTCATGAGCCGAATTTCCATCTGCCAATTGCTGCTGAATCACAACAAAACTAGCCCATTTCTGAAGCGGATAATGACTTGTGGTGAAAAATGGGTGAGCCGGTGGAAACAGTGGGCATTTTAAGTGACCAATTTAACCAAGTCTTTTCCCTTTAACCCCTAATTCGTAGACTGCAGCAAGCTAAATTTTTGTTTGCCTGGCAAAACCTAACACAAGTCGATCAAGTAACCAGTGTCTTCTAGTACTTCCCATACAAATGACAGATTTAACCCATTCTGAGGCTATAAATGGACCGCACTACGACGTGCATTTGTTTACCACCCATACAAATTGAATGATTTGTCGAAATTTAATTTACATCCCATAAACCCTGACTTGCAGATCTCAATAAGATCATTACGATAATTACGGCCCTTCTGACATAAATTGCCTAACATTAACTATAATTCCAAGATTCATATCTTTTATTCGATTGTATTAAATTCAATATAATTTAGCGAGCATCAGGCTTTTCCGGAAATATAAATGGTCTGAAAATGGTCATCAGTTGCTCTATAATTTTTAAGCAGGAGACAGCAAGTTATGTATTAGTTATAATAACTAAGTTCAGCAGATTATAATTTTATTTTTATTGTGCGCTAATTCACAACATTTGCCGATAAGAATCTAGAACGTCTTTCCTGCACTCTGCACACAAAAGCATGCTGGATTAATGTTTATGTCAGTTCATCTGATAGAAGTATTGTTATTTCCTAATAAGCGGTAAGTAAAACAAGGTTTCGTTAATTTCTTGTAGTAGCGATTGATTTCGAATTTTGGATAATACGAGTAAATATTATTTTACAGCGATTTTTCCATTTTTGTGACGGGAAATTGAACTGATACATATTTTTGACACTATATCACCATAAAGTTGAGTTTGTTTGTGCTTCGAAAATCTAGTACGGAGGAAGTATAACTAACAATACATGAGCCAATTGTCTCGCTTTTCGCAGGAAACTTATAAATAAATGATCGCTGGAAATCATTCAAAACGGAGAATATCATTCATACATCAATCGAGTATTGCTAAATAATCCCGAATTACAAATAATCGATTTCATAACAATTTTTGCAATTGGTTATATCTGGCAGGAAATATTACAGATAATATTTTATACCGGAGACACTAAAATCACCATGGATATTCGATTGTATAATAATTATCACAGACATACATTTACAAAAACAAAAGAAAAACTGTTTCACACAGCTGTGAAATGTAAACTGAATTGGATTGAGATAAACTATTTAAAATATTTAACTGCCTTAATGGTAAACTTAAAAATTATGAGTCGGAATATCGTTGCAAGTAAGTTTAAACCAGTTTTTTGCACTGACATTGAAATTAAATCAGCATACAGACAACACCAACAAGCAAAAGTAAACCAATTTATACCACTTGGACAGTCATCGGACGAATGAAACTGGAGTACTTGTGCATTTGTTGGTCACGCATTCACCGGCAATTTTCTGTGGCAGACAGCTACAAACTGCACAAAGACGTATGTGGCAGAGTTGCGACATGGCTAATCCACTTGCAACATGGCAAAGTGGAAAGATGTCAGTCTGATAGTAAAATGTCCATCACTTACCGCAAACTGGTGGGCTGTCTGTCAACTGATGCCATGCGTGAGAGACAGCAGATTAAAAAAATTTTCTGTCTTTTGCATGACTATTGTTTTGTAAAGGATATAATTGTCAAAGAACAGGATTCATTGTTTTATGACTGGCCTTTTATGGACTTGCATGTTTTATTCTCTTACAAAATATTCATTTGTAATGAAGCGAGGTTTAAATGCCTTAATTGCGTTGCAATTAAACTCCCATTTTATTGCATCTTCCAATAAAATCATTATTGATTTGTTGCATTTTCGAACTGTACCTTGTACTGCGAACTGCAGAAAAACTTTAGTTAAATGACTATTTAAAAACTGTAAGTTTAGCAAAGGATATGACATTAAAAAGTTCCTTAATGCTATTGAAGGCCATCTTTTCTGTCGGAAGTCTCCAAGTGGGGTATAAAAACGATTAGTTGCAGGCGATGATAGTCAGTATCTGTCAGCTACAGGCTTGCTTTTAAACTCATGATATCCCGGTCTTGAAAAAACTAGATGTTGGCAAAAAGAATTTGAATTTAAGGTGGCAGTAAATTCCCGAGCGGAAAAACAAGAGTTTCCACACTGAGCACAGTGCTCTCTCCTCCTCCCTCCACAACGTTTTTGGGGATTCAACTTTCCTTGACACCAAGATGTATGTGGTAGACCCCAAAATTTAATTGGTTTATCCAAATGGTATATTTTTCATTATAAAAGATAATTTACAAATACGTACCTCCATTACATATGTATGTTAAAAGTTGTATTGAATTGTGAAAAAATTTCTTCGGCACATATATTATTTGGTGTTTTTTTTTTTAGAAAAAAAAGAAAAGTATAAAATTAATCCAAACTTTTTTGCTGCAGCTTTGAAATAAAGATAGATTTTATATGCCCAAACCCATGTTTTTGGCGGAAGAACCGAAAATATTTTCATAGTTTAATTGAGAGAGTAGAAATATGAAAGCTAGTACATTTTTTTCTCGAAGACGTTTGATCATTATCTTTGAAATAAAAATAAAATCGAAAGGAAACAAATTTGAAAATTGAAATTTGGAAAATCAACTGTGTATGCAAAATCAACTTCAAGCCATGAGAAACGAAAAATTACAAAAGATTGGTAACCCGGAAAAGAAAGAAGATAGTTTATACCATAACTTTTGGAACAAAGAATGCAGAATTTTTGACCTAAAAAAAGAAAAATAATAACTTTTTGCTAAACCAAAAAAATAAAATCATTCGACTAATTCTCCGAAATTAACATATCGAATTAATCAAATTCCTTTGCTACTTTGTATTTATAGCATTTGTTTTTCCATTATTTCTAATTTGCATTCTGACTTGGGAGTATCCGGAACCATTCGCAGAATATGCCAAGCAAGTATTGCCAGTTAATGGCATTGCACATTCTTCTGGTGGTGTCTAGAATGAGAAGACGACTAACAATGATGCAAGTAGTTAATGTCTGTTACTAAAACTCATCTGATATATCAGCCTAGTGGTACTTGGCAGTCCCAGTTAGATTTTTATCTAAAAATGAGTGTCAACAAAGGAAACATATTACTAGGTGCTGGCGAGTCACGAAAACGTTCTAAAGATCATGATTAAGGATATACAGTTGGAATGTTAGCAGTCTTCACCGAAAAAGTGCTTCAAAACAATTGGTGAATATTACTGACAAATATAAAGCTGATATCTCTGCCATGCAGAACATGCGATGATCAGAACAAGAATGTACTCGGCGTAAAAACTGTGACGTCTGCTACAGCTGCAATGCAGAAAAGCATGAATTCGGATTAAGTTCGTTATGGGTAGGGGTCTTAGATACCTCTCTCCGCTGTTTGGACCTATAAGTGACCGTATCACGACAATCCGCACCAAAAGAGAGTATTTTTTACAAGAGTCTGTCCAGGCGCGCCGCTAGTGGTGCTAGCATAGACTTAGATGACCGTTTGGTTGCAACCATGATTCGCACGAGATTGAGCAGAGCAAAAAACGTAGCTACAGCCCACTCTACCAAGCTCTTTCTCAATTATGACAACAAAACGCGTGTAATTCTGAACTTCCTAACGTATGGTGGCAATAGAGTGCGCATTCACGGGCAAAACCCGTGTCGGAACAAGCAAACCAGTGCTGCATACATGGCGACGCTGCGGTGAATTGTAACTCGTGCTGTGAAGGAACGATATAAGGAGAGGAGAAGAAAGGCACAGCGATTTCATAAGTGGGAGAACCGGTTATGAGTAGCGCAGGAGAGCGGTGACACAGAAACAATAGAAATAGTTGTAAAGGCCGAAAACTCTTTCAAAACTTTTCTTTTGTTTCGCGTCAATTATTGACAATTTTCCGTTTGTCTCAGATTGCCCAACACCGAACCAAAACGATGTCAGAATAGCAATATAATGCTTGGAATCCAAGTGTATTATACCAGGTATTCCACTTAGGTAGTTCCTATCTATATGTCTGTATCTTAGTTAGACATTTTACGACAGATGATATATAGACAGGGAAACAGCCTATAGCGCTACCTCTTCATGATGATTATGAAGAAAGTTTCAGTTAATTAGACACTATATTTTCGAAAGCTAATGATATAGAAACGATTGGCGGAAACATGCGAGGCATTAATGCAGCTTGTGTACAGAGAGAAATCATATTGTATTTGTAAAAATTGTGAGAAGAGGCAAGGTAAACCGCTAGGTTATTGTCAATAAATGATTTGAAATAATGCAAATTATAACTTACTAAATTATTATATTGATTTTTGCAAAATTGATCAATTTGCACTAGAAAGAGTATGACAAAGAGTACTTTTGTAAACGCTTAATATCCACCAAATTTGAGTGAATTTAGTGCAACCAAATAAAAGATGTAAACCTGAGAATGTATAGAAAAAACTGTTTATTAATGTGAAAGGTGCCAGAAGGGACGAAGTAATGAGTTCTATATTCATGTTCAGAATTAAATGTAGGGTTACTTCGGTCACTTGTATAACAACAAAGGGGCATGATTAATTTGTAATTTGTTTTTCAAGGTGTAAAACTAAGCCTCATACAATTCGCAGTGGCGACATTGCTGTCGGCTAACAATTTTCGTTGAAATGAACATTGTACCAGTCTCTGCCGGGAAATGCTCTTACTTAGCAGATCTCTGATGTTGTGTTATATACGAATATCCAAGATTGTTGTAGATTAGTGTACTGCCAAATATAGCTGCCGGCACTTGCATCAGTGGCTTTTATTTTATGTTAATTCCATAACTCCCGTTCAGTTGAGCGCCAATGAATCCTGTTCACAATTCAAATTCCTCGCACTTATTTGAAAATTCACGACATTTAAATGTTCAGTTTCCAAAGTTGGGTAGTATTAATAAACCGGAACTGTAGCCATTAATTTGTACGCATTCCAAAATTATATGAAACGTTTTCCATTAATACCATTGAATCCATGCATTGCCTTTGACTTTGTCATAGCCATCATTACCAAACTCGTCATTATGAATTTCTTAAATCATAAATACATAACTACAGCAATTTAGTTACGCGCTTTTGAACATTTAATGCTTCCGATTTATCTTCTGTTTAGCAAAAACGTTACTTTGACGCGACGCACAAAAAGCAAATCTCTGTTAAAGCGAAAAACCGCAAAACCGCAGCTAATGTTGCCTCGCGTTGTGTGAAGCAATTAATGTTATTGATTAGATAGACAAATGGTGTAAATGTAACGCAGAGATCATGTTCGTTTCCACATGGTTAGACAACAGCGATATCGGTAGCTTAATGGGGGGCATTAATTCAAATGCGGTAAGGAGATAGTAATGTTATCTAACCTATTCGCAAATATGTATCCCATTAATGATCATCGTTTGTAATCTATTGTTGCAGACACACATCTTCTGAGAAGGTGCAACTTATTTAGAAGGTATCAATACCACATTAGGCAGAATACAAGTACTACGTAAATTAAGACTATGAATTACATAAACGAGGGCGTCGTAAAACTAGCCGACATGATGTATTGATGGTGCCAGTAGTTTAAAAAAAAATTATTTTGGTGGAAAGTGGCAACCTTATAAACCATATATGTATAGGTATGTATGTTTTAAGTTTCAAGGAGCCTAGTTCCTTAGTATTTTTATCTCAGCCATCAAAAATTAACGACCTCAGTGAATT
>JAHXMU010000007.1:4835568-4867417 GCA_019455685.1 Philornis downsi
CAGCCATCAAAAATTAACGACCTCAGTGAATTTGTAAACATGGAACATGGATGATGGTCGGGTGAAGGTGCGTGAGCTAGCTGAAATGTAGATATTTAAAAAGTACACGGTGTACAGCACTTTGACCCAAGGATTCGATTTAAATCACAGATGAGACAAAGTAGTGGACTGGAATGGGAGAATCGTGCCCAAAGACGGCTCCATCTGCAGGCAAGATCATGAAGTCTGTTTTTTTGAGATGCATGGGATTATTTTTGTTGATTATCTTCGAAAGGGAAAACCCATCAACAGTGAATATTATGCTAATTTATTGCAGTGTTCAGGTGATGACATTATGGATAAAAGGCCGCATTTGGCGAAAAAAGAAAACGTTGTTTCATCAATACAATGCTCCAGTTCACACATCCGATATTGCGGTGGCCAAAATTAATGAATTATAATTCGAATTACTTCATCACGGACCCTATTCGATAAATTTAGTTCCATCGTACTATTTTCTATTTCCAAACTTGAAAATATGGTTTGTTGGTAAAAGATTTGCCAACACGGAAGAGGTAGATTCTGCGGTTGAAGGCCATTATAAGGAGTTCGACAGTTCTTACTCTAAACAGGATATAGAAGCAAGTGAATATCGCTGAAAAAAGTGTTTGGTGCTAAAAGCAGATTATGTTTAAAAATGAAGACAATTTTTTCCAACCTTATTATATATTCTCTTTTAAGTTTGAGGCCACCCTCGTATATTCACCCAACGTTCTTTAGCTTCGCTGCGGAAAAATGGGTAGTTACAGAATGCGTGCGGTCAATTGCTTTACTCTTATTAAATGATGCGTATAAACCTTTATACCTTTTGGGTGAATTTTTAAAAATACTTTGAACCAAAGCACAATAAAAGAAGCAAATTTGTAACTTTATGAAATTGCAACTTTATATTTCCCTTTGGAAAAATTGTGAGAGATTGTCGAAATCATCTAAATTGTATGTGTGGTATTCTAAAGTGTCCTTTCGTTCGCAAAACTAAATCCTGATGGGTGACCAGTTATACTGGAAATTGGGCAAGTGATAAATTTGTATAGAAGCTACTAGATTGAGCGTGGCAACATCGTCTTTTTTTTCTGAGAATTTAGGGACATCACTTAATCGACTTAAAAGTCATGAAACGTGTTTGGTCGAAAGATACCTGGTACTTCAAACGCTTCCTCCTGGGTATTACATTTTTGGCTATATCAAATGATATATCTGTGGTCACAACCCGTAGCAGTCTAACTCGAGTTAGGACACAATTGAGTTATTAGCACCATCGTATTCAGCGTATCTAAATTTATTTGCTCTAAATTTTTCATGTTTGTATCTCTTCTAGGAAGGCAATTAATCCTAAAAACCTAATAGCTTAAGTTATTTTTCTAAATGACTGTTTTGGCATAACTGCCTAAGTCAATTTAGGATTACAACAAATATAAACATTATTTTTTCATCACTGCCTAAATCAACAAAAAATAAAGAAACAATTTTATTTTCCTAACTTGAGTTAAGCTCTTATTCCGAATTACAATTTCGTTTTTGATAAACATAAATTGAGTTAAGGTCTTTCTCCAAACTTAAAGTTTTTTATTTAATCTGGAATAATAGCCTAACTCAACTTGAACTTTTTGACTTTCTTTCGTTCAACAATTCATAAGAGCCTAAGTGTCTTTTTCGATAATATCTTTTGACTGCGAGAATAAACAACTATTTTTTGTTAACAACTAAGTAAAGAAATTCGTTTCCTTGGAATCTGTAGCAAAGTTTTCAAAAAAAACACCTTTTCCTGATTTTCAGTGAAGATTCAAAACTTTAAACTCCTGTACTGAAAATATTGAAAAACAGACTTAGACTGTTATGGGTTGTGACCACAGATATATCTCCATTCGTCCGGATGGTAAGAAGCTCGTATTTACAATAAATCCATCTTTCAATCGTTCTATAAATTTGGACTGATTTAAACGGAAAACTTATTAGTTAATGTAATACATTTTGTATTCGATTCTGAGAACCAAAACAATATTTTAAAAATTCTATATTCAACAAGATGATAACTGTCAAATGTTACCAGACGCATAAATATCACATGACGTGCTCTTATTAATACTGAAATAGTTCATACATTATCGCTCAAAGGATTTGTATGACAACCATGTAGGTAGGCAAGTAATATAAACTTTATATTATTCCCTATATTTTGATATAAATATATACCCCAATGTCGCTTAATCATCCCCAAAAAACAAAAAAATGCTATCACAATAACATTTAAAATCGAAAAAAAACATTTGGAAAATATCGATGCCGGCAACATCTTTAATGCCGACTACATTAACGTGAAATAATGGTTTAAGGACCAAATTGTCGACAATATCCCGACTAATATTGGATGAAGGTCATCAGGTGCATTATGCAGCAATTTCTTATTATTATTAATTTTATTATTATTATTATTAATTTTGTATTTTGGTTTGTTCAGCCAAAGCCATTTTTACAACATATTTGTAATTTTTCAAAAGCCGATTAGACAAAGTGAAGACATAGTTATTTGGAAATTGCGGTTTAGATAAACTGGCAAACAGTTATGGTCAAAAACCGGTTTGGCGGTTTTCGATTTCTGGTTTCAACATTCTACTCTGCGCATTGGAATTTACTAAATTCTGTTTAAATTTATACACACCTTTGTATTTTAAGGACCAATTTCTTAATGAAGTTTTAAATGCTAAAATTATGAAACCTCTGTTTTTGCGTCGCGTGTAAGATTTGTGGAAATTGTTATCACACATTCGTGTCACAAAGGCATTAACGTATGGTTTGGATCAACACGTGCTACCGAATCCCTATGAATTTTAGCTTACTCACCAACGATGTTTCTTATTTTCTCTGTTAGGAAAAATAATCAATTTTGTTATGAATTTTAGTAAAATATACAATAACACATTGACGTCGCTAGAATATATATGCTAATTTTTTTTACATTTTATGATATGAAGGACTTCCCATATCTCTCCGATTAAATTAATAAATTATCGTGCATTTTTTTGCAATTTCTATATAGCTTATCAGTTAAATGAATGTGCCATTTATAAAAGCAAAACGAAGAGTTTAATTGGTAATAAATGGTGTCTAAGCAAAACTTATCTCACACCACGTTAATTTAAAATTTAAATGACCATATATGTTCATTATTGATAACATATTTAAAAAAAAAATATCAAAAGGGCAGGTAATATAAATGTTAATGTATGTATATGCATATAACAGATTGAACATTTCGTTCACTGATCAGAAATTAGGTATTTGATGACTCAATTAATTTGTGTGAAATGCTCAGATGTCGTACTCGCTAAAATTTTGTTATTTGCCAGTAAGCACTTGGTTACGTTAAAAGGTGATGGGATTTAAAGTTAGCCTTATTTTTAAACGCATTTGACTCCTACCGAGGAAGATGAGTGATATGCAAAAAGGATATGTCTGCAAATGTAATATATCATATACTTTCAGGGTTTCAGTTAGCTCCCTACTTAATGTAGGCCAAGCTAATGTTAGGCATTGTCCCGTTGTATTTAAAAGACAAACTTTCTTCCCCGTAACGACTCATATAATCGGTATCATTGCCAACGATAACATCTTTTTACAGGCTTGTCTTTAATTTAAATATTTGCGACTTGTATTGCGTTACAATGTTACGTAAAATTTGAGCAAATACCGGATAATGGCGGTCCGTCCGTCTGCACCTCCCAAACAAAATGCCTAACTTAACTAACATACGTATTCCTAGGTTCATATGTATTATGAAGTTGCACTAAATTCGGAATAACACGATACATATCAGGAGTTTAGAGAAATTAGCTCAGCGAATGGTAAGTGACAGGCATTTTCATTGTAATTGTCATTGTAAAAAACAATTATTTTTCCGATTCTGTTAATGTGCATTTTATTGGAGACTTTTTTAATAAGAACTTACGACATACTATTAAATTTTGAATCGCCCCGCCATTGGAAGAAGCCAAAAGGATATTGAATGCAGGTATATGTAAGCTCACATCTTTTTACAAAACTTGTTTCTGCGGTAAAGAAAACAAAAGTGTTCTTAGCCGATTTATTGGTAATTTTCTATAAATTAATGGAATGTTTATAGCATAGCTTAATTTTTTCCTAGTTTTCTCGAGTCTACCAGAGGATGTAATCATTCCAGATTTGTCAAAGCAGTTTAAACAGACAGGCAAACAATTTAAACGAAAAATATTGTTACATAGCTACCGTATAACTTGCTTACAGGGCTTTTTCATACGGTCTTAAGCACAGTTTTCTACCGAACCGATTGAGAATTCGTACACTAGCTGATAAAATATGTACCCATTCAAATAACTTTAAGCCGAAAACTGTTTTGTTTGAAATTATTTATTTGGCGCTGGGTTATCACCGAATGTACAATGGGAGAAACACATTATTTGTGCCTTAAATTTTTCTACAACTATAGTGCTGCATTAACCTAAAATCAGCTTTTGACACCCGGTCAGTTGTGCAAAATCCTAAAAATTGACATTTCCCACGCAAATCACCAGAATATACAAATTTGTTGTTTTCTTATTTTATTGTGAATTGCTTTACCTAATGAATTGAGTTAAATATTTAGCTATTTTAAGCCAAATTTAAATGTTTTTCCACTTGTTTGACAATTAAAATTCAGCTTTGATTTTTTTCTGGTTTTCACCCGAAAGAGTGAAAGTTTATATCACTTGAAGGAAATGCCAAACATCTGTTAACCAAATGCACTTGGTGGCTTTCTAAGTCATTAAGAAATTTCTGAATACTTGCTTTTTCCCATACAAACTTATCGATTTATCAAATATAGTAAACCACATAGTAAAAAATGTTTATGTTCATTACTCATTTTTCTATTGATTGCCACATTTAGAGAATAGTCTACTGACTAACAAGGGCAGTTGCCGACATATTTTTAAGTTTATGTCTTTTATTCAGTTGCAATAAATTGTGAATGAAAATGGTCTGCATTGTCCCACTCTTTTTACCACAGATTAACCACATCCCTCCGGTACCAACCTCATACATTATATATTTCAATCTATATATCCTTAGGTTAATATATTCCAATTAATTGCACTAAAATCGGTGCAATTAGATATCAAGTATCACGAGCTTAGAAAGTTTACAAATTGATCGATTAACGAGTACAAATTCATCGATTTAATGACAAATCCCACTGGAACGAAGCCTCCACAACGAAGATCCAACTCTGCGAAACACTTGTCCTACCTTCTTTGCTTTACGAAGAAGGAAGATGCGTGAATCCATTACTCCATTGGAAAAACTAGGCTTTTGGTGTTATGAATTGACGAATAATAGATAGATAGTTACGAATACGTTATCTAGTGGTCATGTAAGTCATGCAGATAAAAAATTAGGAAATTAGCATCGATGTAGTCAGGCGTGTCAATATCAAGCGATTGTATTGGCTGCGGAGTCAAAAAAGGGGCGACCAGTACTTGGAAAAAATTTGATTTGATGAATTTTCTGCTCACATCGCAATATCAATAACATATTCATTATTATGTATCTGTTACTATATCTGAACATTGACCTGAAAGGCTTTCACTACGATGTAATTCTCGAAGTGTCGCTGATATTGGTTATATCATGGTTATTGAACAAAATTCGAAATGATTCTTTATGTGAATAACACATTTGATATTTGTAGTAGTAGTTGCGTCTCTATTCAGCTTTTATAAGGTTGTCGCATTTGCGGTTTCAAAACCGCAAGTTTACTAAGGCTATCAGCTGATGAATACCTGTCGTCTGAAGTGTTATTTATTTAGTGAAAGATTTTCCATTTACAGATATGGATCGTTTAATAATCGAAGAAAGCGCATAAATAGTTAAAACTGGCTATAAAAGTGGTGATTCAAAGGTGGGCTTTGAATCGGACAACATTTTCTTTAGTGATGAAGTTAATTTCTCACTCGGTGGTTACGTCGATAAGTAAAATTGTCGAATGACCTATACTGTATGGTATACTATACTATAAAACCTGCGCTATATGGTCTGGAGGTGTTATTGACCCATATTTTTTTCAAAAACTACCACCAAAGAATACCAACCAATCCAGAGGGGGTCATTTAAATGACATCATATTTCGTACATAATGGCAAGGTCCAAGCATTATAATAAAATAAAAGTTTCATCGAAATCATAACTTTATTTAAGTTTACTTGAAAACGAAAAATGGATAACCCTATGCCATGCGTATTGTTACTATACGTAACTCACTTTATTAACAAACACAAACAAAATGTTTACCAATAAATATTGTCTAAATGAAATGTTTATCTATTATGTTAATCACGTGTTTTCGTTTATAGTTCTTTAAAATATGAATTACTTGTAATAACTACGAGAAACACTCACTGTGTTCCTCTATGCAATCTACTTTTAAATCCATTTGCATAAATCATTCCGGGATACGCATCGTAATGTTATTTATTGTACTATCCTATGGCAGTCACCAAGTAAAAGTTGTGCAAATATTTGCAGTTTCCTAAAAAATCTTTCTGGGTGGGATAGCTTACGTTAGCATCGTAGAATTTCTTGCAAAGCAGGCAGAAGTTGTGAAGATTTATATCGTCGGAAGACATAAAGTAAAGTAACAAGCACGTGTATTTATGAGCTTTTGTGTTTTATAACTTTATGAAATCCTCTTGAATACTTACGTCTACATGTTAATGTGCTTATGTATAATCGAATGTGTATTAAAGGTATACATTAAGGCGAACCACGTTTGTAAGTGTTCGAAGAAGTTAAATAGTTATAACACAGGGTGGTGCACGAATCTTGCTACTGTGAATTATCTACTGTTAAAGATGTTGAAGGAGTTTTTACCCAGAATTGTGTCGAAGACGTATCCGTTGCAACAGCATTTAGTTCCAGCAAGAGGGAGCAACTACACACATTGCCAGACCGGATATGGATGAGCTCCAACGAAAATTCCCAAACAAATTATCCTGAAATCCTGAACATCCTGAAACTCCACTTTCCGCTCTCCCCCAAGGTCACCTGATCAGATTGCTCCATACCTATTTTACGGGATTATGCCAAGCAAGAAATGTACAGAACGAAACCAAGGAATTTGACGAAATTGAAGCAGTTTATTAAAGCAATAATGGAGGGAAAAGCGCAATGAATAATTTTCTGATAAGGTAACGCTTATGCATGAATGACCATGGAGGCCATTTACGGTCTATCATCTACAAAATCAATAATAATAAATAATAATAATAATTAATAATAAATCTAAAACTGGTTTTTGCCAGAACCTCCCTCTTATCATACATGTTAGCCCAATATTTTATTTATTTTTTTTTTCACCCGATAGAATATGTACCTCTATCATTTGGCTCGGAAAAGACTTCCCAGGTAGCATTTAACACACATTACTAGATTGTGTTCGATAATCGAAAATGAGTTACATCGGTCCATCCCTTCTAGCACGCCCCATTCAAATTAATGGATTTTTCGGAACTGAATTTGTTTCCATTGTATTGGGAAATAATGGTCAATAAAATTTAAAAAAAACCGATGGATTAGACACGCCTCTTCTGCTACTCCCTCTGATACCAATTCAACCAATATATTGTTTGGTAAAAATCTTTTATATAGTTTGGTATCGTGGATCGTATTTCAACATCAACGTCAACTTTATTAATTCAGAGAGAACACATATTTACATAATGGGTGCAACAAAGACAAATATATTTACAGAATAGTGTTGTATATCATAGATTTAATTCTAGAATGTTCTTATTTACATAACAAGTGAAAAAGAGATAACAATAGACTATATAATGGGAGTGAGAGGAACAAACATAACTTACTGTCGTAAACGTAATTCTAAAAAAATCCCACCCACAGATAAAGAGGGAAAGAGATTACATATATCATACTTGAATGTTCTGGGAGCGGCTATGATGATCTTTCTAGAATACACTTAGAGAAATTACACTCACATACTACAATAGTTGCACCGAACTTTGTGAAAATTGGTACTTTCCGAAATTCTCTTGTGATTCCTAATTAGTAGCATGCAGTAGTTTATTAACTGTGCTCTTCTTGATGCCTTCCCACATACAAACGATTTGATCTACATTTTATTAAAATAACGTCTCTAAACTTTAATGCTGAATTCAATTCAAATTGGCGTGGCCACACATCAGCAACTCAATTTTTCGTCTATTGTATTCCTTTTCAATTCCTGCTAAAATCTGAAAAAATCGACAAATTAGCTTCATTCCTTCTGGTACCCCATATTATTGGCTTCATATCTTCCAATTGGTTGCATTAAATTTAGTAAAATTTGACACACATTGAGCGCTTGCCAAAGTAGGGTCTCAGAATCAAAACAAAGCACATTGCCATACCCAATCTGATACCTTCCACATAAATGACAGATTTTTCAAAATTCGATCAATCTTCTGTAATTTCTAATTACCAGCTGGCTAGATTTTTATCCATTATTATTATCATTTTGAAATTCTTTACAACATCAAAGTGATGACCTACACAAATGAACGATTTAGCCGATACATTCTTACTTCCATATCTCCCGAACGGTTATACCAAATTTGATCATATTTGCTATATATCAGGCGTTAGGTAACGCAAATTTTGAGGACGAATACGGCTGACGTTGCCACACTCATTCTCATGCCTCCTATAGAAATTGACCGATTTTTCGAAATTTAATTTTCCATTGTAATTCTCAATTTCTAGCTTCAAATTATTTAAATTCTCGCCAAGTATATTACGTTACAATAATGATACCACCATGTCCATATCGCTACATTCGTATCTTTCATTTAATTGCACTATATTCGATACTCAATTGTTCCCATCAGGTATTTAGCACAGAAATTGACTGAAATTGAAGAAAGTTAAAATTTATGTTCTTTTATTGTGCAACACGAAAGGACGTTGGGTGAAGGCAGTTCACTTGTCTGAAATCTATGTGCGGGTTTAAATTTTTATGAAGATCAAACTGGAGCAATCTGTCCAATCGATAAAAAGAAAGATCCGGTTTTACATATATACAAAGAAATCCGTGAGTGCGACATATCTTATCTTCCTCAATTAGTTTTTGTGACTTATTAGCAAAATATTAGACATTGCGAACATCATAATTCCAAAGATTTGCTTCCATCCAATAGTAAACATCTGCTTCATATTACTCATGGTTTTAATATTTTTGAAATTGTGTTGTTGTCTGTTGCAAATATAAGTCTTGCCATGATTCGGAGGAAAATCAAACTTTTAAAAATTTTATTGGAATATATGCAATTGGTATAAGAGGAAACTTTTGGGAATGATAGAAATTTGTTTTTTGTTGTACAAAATGCATCGAAGTTTCGTTATGCTTTTGTTTCTTCAAATAACCAGTCACAAAATCATCACTCTGACGAATATAAATTTAAAATAACTAAGAAGGAATCACATTTCCAGTACATTTTTAATTAATACCTTTGAGATTATTTGAAACCATTTTCATAAATGCCAATGAAAGGTTAAATGAAACACTCTTTTGATTTGGATTTAATGTCAACCAGTACAGAAATATCAGACAGATAAACTGACTTGCACGTATCTTCACCCTACATCCGTTTGATTTGATGCAAAAGTGTAAGGAGTGGCGGAAGAGCCACACATTGATAGTTCTTGCCAAAAAGTAATCTGACGTAAAGCAAAATGAAAGGAACAAAATTGCAACTTTGAAGTGCTCCGGTTAGAAATTTTTTTTATGTTGGCTAGTTTAAACACGTGGTCCCTTATGGGACGTGGCAATGTTATCAACTGAGAATCAAAACTGTAACTTTCTAAAGTACTTCACATCGAAATTATGGGGGGAGAACTGTTTGTTTGGTATGTTGCAAGAAGTGTGCCATTGCGGCCCATTCTCATTCGCAGAACTAAACAGATGTTTGCTAAATTATAAAATTAGAACTATTTTAAATTTAGTGCTTCTGAAAGAAAGGTATGTACCTAGGAACATTTGGAATAAATTAAAACAATTGTGTTAGCAACATCTCAAAAATAAAACGATTTCCCCATGATCGGTTGACATCACCGTATAATTATAAGTTCATTTCAAATTAAAATCGTCCAATTGTAATATTGGAAAACTTAACGAAACATTTAAGATTTGCTTCTGACCCCGCGCATTTTTTGTAGCCATTTTGAATCTGAATTGTGAACTTAAAAGTTGGCTGCGCGCATTACTCAGGAGCAAAGTCTATCTGCATTTAAATTAATAAAATTTGAAAAGTTCCTAGTGGTTTCCATAACGAAAAGTATGTACCACAATTTATAACGCAATTATATTCATATTCCTAATTGTACAAATATCATTTAGGATTTTTAATATAAATACACATTGTCCATATTTAACTTTGTGTGTTTTATTCAAAAACCCCGTGGGAGTCACTGGAAAGCGTCCTAGGTCCGGACGTACGACTGGCGTGTCTTCACAAATTGTATGGGAGGAACGAGGAAGCGCCGGTTATCCGTTGGATTTTTTTTTTTCCAAATTTTACCATCTGAATTTACCTTACCAAACGTATGATGTGCGCCAAATTTGACTGACTTCGGCACAAGACCTTGAAAGATAAGAAGCTAAGAATTGATGCGCCGTGACACCTTCTATCTCAGACCTTACTGTAGCAAAAGATTGTCGTACACCAAATCTAACTGAATTTTGTGCAATTGCATAATAGATTTGATACTAAACACATCTGGTTTCAAATCGGCACTTTGTATGGGAAGTACCAGAAGGGGCGAGACAATACCATCCATCATCATTCTTTGAAATAAATTCACGATAGGCGTGAATGCGTCAAATTTGACTGAGTTCCGTACAATCGCCTGAAAATCTAAGTCAAAGAATATATGCGTTATATCTTCTAACTGTATGTTCAAATTTTGTCTAGCATTACAAAGTGATGCAGCAGACAAGAATTTAATTTAATAAAATATACGAATTAAGAGCTAAATAAGTAAAAAATAAATAAATTAAATCTCGAAATTTGGTCGAAAAGTAATTGGTACTTTTAAGGTCTCCTTCTGGGTGTTATACTTTTGCCGTAATAAACAACATCTTTATATATATAATTCTACTGTACGGGCGTTGTCAGTGAACTCCTAATACACGGCTGGACCGCTTTGCATAAATTTTTGTATATGCGTCTGGGTGGTGCCCGGGATGGTTTAGATTTACAATTCGGTCCAATTGGACAAAGGGGCGTGGTACCTTCCATACAAACAAAAAATTAAAAATCAATTATTTCTGCTCCTGCTTACGGTATTTGAACAAAATTTGGTGCGTAGGTTTGGTGTACATATCTTAAGTGCTCCTGTAAATATGGGCGGGATTGGACAATGGACAAATTTAAAAGCAATTATTTCTGCTCTTGCTAAAATTTGAAGGCAAAGCAACGTTTGCCGGGTCGGCTAGTATACTTTAATTCCTTCGGATGAAGGAATGGTAATATCATTCCAATTGACCTACCAATACAGCCTTTCTTTTTACCTTCTGCTAATATTTGGTAGAATTGTATTTTGAGTTTAATATTAAAGCAAAGATCTTAAATGCCGCCAAAGAAATATATTCTTGTGCTGATCGATATGAGCGATTATATGAAACACACTGCGAGAAAACAAAGAATTTGTAATAATTTTTCACACTAACTTTAAATTATCAGAGTTGAATAAACTTGACCAGGCTGGGAGAGATCATGAATCTTTTTGATCATAAAACTAATAACATGTTTATAATGGTAGAGAATAAAGTTAAAGTTTCATCTGTTAAAATCCGGAACACTAAAATCATCCCAAACTAATCTAAGTTAAATTTAAGATTCCACGGCAACCAATTTTAAGATTTCTTTCACTCCTTTTCGAAATATTTTGATATTTTTACCCGCATTTAAATTTTATCATGCTTGAGGAACCGCTCTTCCCATCGCCTCCGGTTGGTTATTATTGGATCTGGCATAAAACCAGGTAACTGAAATAAACCCAATTAGATTTAATGACTTCATGACTTTTATAACTCATTACAGAAATATTAAAATTTCTTTGGCGGTGGTTTTCCATGCATTTTCACATGTACGAGTGCCATGCCAGACACAACGAACGTCTTTGGTTTATTGTATCTGCATCAACATCAGCAGCACCCGTATTCCATTACTCACATATGTATAAACAACTGACGCAAGTGGTGCCGATGCGAGGTTCAAAATAGGAATATGAACCAAATAAGCCAAATATTCGAACCTGTATTTGATGTTCTTGTATGTTGCCAATCGCAATTTGCAACACGTCAGTGTTTGTTGGATGGAATGACAAATGAGTGTCGGTTTTGGAATCAAATGACGAAAAGCAAACAACAATCACCAAGTTGAATCAATCTTTGCAAAAAGTCCACAATTTGGCATGAAATTTACATATGAGTGTGGAATATCTCAATAGTCACTGCAGGCAATCTCTTGCATTTTTGGAGCTTTCGCTTCGCTTTAAAAGCAAGAGTACAGATTCTTAAATTAAAATTTATTTAGAAAACTTTTGGAAGCCATAATTCTCGATACTTCGAGTAGTCGAGAAATTCATCATAGAAAAACAGGCAACTGTAATGGGGCTGGGCCCCAGGTTCTTATAAATGACAGTGGTTCATATTATCCATCAGCTAATATAAAAGTATATGGGACGTCACTCTCAAATCCATGAACTACAACCATATGGATTTTAATTGTTGAGCAAATGGTATAATTGATAAAGAAATTTCAGTCACATGGACTGATTTACATTTTTGTTGCTGCAAAACCGTCATGAGTGTTAGAAAGGACGCGATGATTCGCTACATTCTTGACGCAATAGTCTGCCATTTTCTTTCGCAGAATTAAGTTTTTTAAATGTCTGAAGCGTGCTAAATCATACTGAATTTGGTGCAATGAAATGAATGAAAGATATTAAGAAATATTGTGTGATTTTTGTGGGAGCTACCAGAGAGCGTATGCGACCGGCAGATTTTTTAAAATTTTACGAAGCATTACCTATATAAAGGAACGCAAAATACCAAATAGTTAAGAAGTCAACGAATTTGGGAATATAGAGAAAAAATTTAAAATCATTCTGTCGGGTGCTTATGCGAAAATTACAACTATTTCATATTTGGGTTTAATCTTTGTATGACCAAGTTATTTGCGTACTGGATAGATTTTACCCTATTACTCCGCATGTGATTCATATACCGATTTATCGGCAGATAAGTCGGCACATGTGAAATGCTCTCTTTACATTACATTTACACCGACTTAGCCCATTTTTCTGAACAAGTGAGTATTTTGGTGTTTCACAACAGTCACGCTTGTTGGTTACAACATATCTTTACAATGAACATTTTTGAAATAATGGAATTTTTAACATTTTATTAACAAATATAACATCTACTCTTTAATTAAAAGCTATATACGGTCATCCCATCTTATAAAGTTTTTAATGGAACGCCCTATTTGGGCGTGGCTATTGAAAAACATCAAATAGTACACATTTGTAATGCATAAGCGGTCAAAGTCAATGTATTGTGTATGGTAGGAAGGTGTTGTATATGATGGTATGACCCAAAAGTCTAACTACTAAAACAAATTTTCCAAGAAAAAAAAATCGTTCATACTAGGGCTAAACTAATCTTCTGAAAAAATTGGCTTTTAGAAAATTTATAATTTTTTTTTACTGTTTATTATTTTGTTAAAGATTACATATCGCTGTAGTTAAAAATACTGAGGTAACTCATAAGGTTTTTAATGAACCGTGCCAACAGTATTTAGCAGAGATTTGTAAAGCCGGTGCAGCAACCGGGTGCAGCTTCAAGGTCCAAAAATTGGGGTATCATTTTGACACCTATTCAACTGTATTATGAAAATCAACGATCTACGAGTTATATTTTGGGCGGCCGGAACTGCAATCGTATTCCTTACATGATGACGGATTAAATTAAGTAATAAATTAAGTTAATAATAAAAAAAAGGTTTCATTGAAATCATAACTCTATGTGCGTTTTGTTTAACTTTACTTTTGAAACCGCAAAATGGATAAGCCTATATATCGTGTTGGATTTCTCCTAAGACAATTTGTCCGTTTAGTATATCTTTTGAGTCAATGGACTACTGCTTTCAAAACATAGTTATTTAATTAATTCAAATTGACGAAATTGCATCAAATTAGCTATGGAAATAATTTCTTTGTTTAAAATTTGTCTAAATTATGACTACAGTGATGTAAGAACTCACCTCGAAATTTTATTAATCTGGAATAATTAATATCGTTAAGCTATATTTTTATTGGAAAGACATAGGTTAGAATTTCTGTATAATGTATTTTTATACCTTCACCTCGAACATTGAAGGTACGAGTATATGCCGTTTGGTACGCCAAAAATATAACACCCAGAAGGCAGCGTCCAAAGTACTCATATTAAGTACCGTTCGATCATGTGTGTTTCATGATTGAGCGATATGTGTCTGGCTTTCTAGTTGGGTGGCTGGCTGTTTGACTTGATAACTGCCGAAAATATTTATGTAACTTTCTACAAATTGTCACAATCTAATATTCTGTCAAATCGTAGCCGGAGATTGTAAATGGATTATATCGGCTCAATCGTTCTGGTACTTACCAAACAATTTGACCGATTTTCCGAAATTAAATTTTTCCCTGTAACTCTTAATTCGCAGACTGAAACGGCACAAAATTCAATTTTCCCTGTATCTGCTAACTCGCAGACTGAAATGACCTGAACTTTTGTCCATTGTATTAGCCTACAACCCTTGGTGAAATCTAAAAAAACGGTCAGTTAAATATGCCACTTCTGGTACATCCCATACCACTGACCAATTCAATTTAATTTAACCCATATTGTCTGCCCCGTTGCCAAGTTTGGTTTATGGTGACCTGCATTTTTGTCCATTGCTTTGTTCTGCTGCAATTCTTTGTGAAATTTAAGGTAAAACCGGGTGACTACGCCTATTTTTGTATCTCCCTTACAAATGACCGATTTAAGCTATGTATTCTTAGCTTCCTATTTTCCGTTCAGTTATGCTAAGTATAGGTACAGTAAATTTAATAAGATTGTAATCAGGTAGTGTCTAAAAAGGGACCGTATTGTATTCTCCGGGTACCTCCCGTACAAATTTATTAATTTCCCTCGATTAAAATTTTCGCACATACCCGTTTTGGTACCTCATATACAAATGACCGATTGGACTGAAGAGTCATGTAGTCCATGAACAGATAACTAATTTATACATTATTTTAATTAGCGGCAAGGTTGAAAATCATGAATAATATCTTTTTGACATAAATCGGTGTGATTACCCATTTATTTTTTAACTCAGCTTAAATTAGTACTGACTGTTAATTTTGTGTTTGATTTTTCTAGCTTAATAAACATTTTTAAAGAAAACCCTGTTTTATGCGGAGTTTTGTTAAAGAACTATCTCTTCAAAAAGTGGCCTCAGCCAACGAATGAAATGATATCCTGAAAACATATTGCATCCTTTATATTTCATGCCAAAATGCGAATCTTTTTGTTTCTAAGTGCACGCATTTACAGTCGTGTGCAAATATACAAAATAACATCTTAAATTCTAATTTCTAAACATATGAAATTTTAAGGATGATTCCTTGATTTTATGGAATACACGTACAATGTACGTTATTGGATGACCTACTTTGTTCATAACATTCCTGACCACAGATGACCCCGTATTGATGTTCTGCCTGAGAAACTGATATTTAATACGTCAAAAGTCGTGTAAACGTGGTCGTTGGTTTCCCGTTTCCATTTTCAAATACCTTCACTTTAAGTAGCAGTAACTGAATGTACGTGTTTCTTCACTTATAAATGTATTTAAAATTCGGTGCCTGCAAGCTATCGGAATATCAGGGTGGATTAAAGGTTTCAATGGTGTTTACGGTTTTGTTTTTTTTTTTTTTTTTTTTTTTTTTTGGGAGAATGTTTGCTTTACCTTACGTCATGTTTACGCACTTCAAAATTTGTTTATGCTCCTTCTTCAGTCCTTCATGTATTCGTGCATTTGAGTCCATGATGAACTAATCCACAGAAATATTTTCAAGTCTACTTGGAATCGGCGTTTGCATAAATGGAAAATATGTGTTGGCATAAATGAATTTTCGTTTTTTTTTCTATCTCGTACGGCGTAAAATAAAAAAAAACACCTAAGATTAATGTTTCCGACAATTTAAAAGATTTTTCCAATGCGAAATAATAAACAGCTCACAAAATACTTGTAGCAGGGAGGAAAAGCATTTGGGTACTTTTGGGGTAATGACTGTACTTATTACAATGTACCTTCTGCAACATCTACAAAAATTATGATAATTAATCTGTAGATTTATTTCAAAAAATGAACAAAAAATGAACTATCAATTGTGTAACCTGTACCGAAATTTTAGTCAGGTGAACTGACTTACATACACTTTGACCCAACCTCAATTGCATAGATACACAAGTCTGCGGGGTACCAGAAGAAGGAGTTTATGGATTAAATTAAATAATTTATACGGGATATACAAGAAACGGTCATTTTACCATGCATTACAACTGAAACTTACCGACAAAAATTTAAGTTACTACAGACTACTCTAGGGTTTACATTTTCGGAAAGTCGGACAATTTCTTGAGAGTAGTTTTAGACGACAAACTTAATTTTGACAATCATTCTCTTCCAAGTTTTTATTGTACTGATTTGCTGTTGTTGATATCGGTTAAGGAGAAATTGTTTCATGCTTGTATCATGCCTAGTATTCCACATTGTGTAGAACTATACAGTGGCACAAATAAATAGGATCTTAATACGAAACGCTATCTGAAGCGTTTAATTTGTATCCACTGGGGCGTCCAATTCATATAATAATATTACGCGTTTCTTAGACTGTAGTTTTAAAAATTATATCGATTGAGATCTTTGTTGTTATTTTATAAAGTTATACGCCTTTATAGTCCTTAATTTCTTTTTAGTTCGTTTTATTTTTACGTTCTTATTAAACCTTCATATATACCAATTATCATATATTTCTAGTTTACATACCGATTAACTTCAAAGTTAGTTTTTTTTCATATCATATGTCTTTAACAATCATATTATAGCTCTAAAAAGTTTAATTTAATCTTCATTACGTTTTTTTTTTATATTTATATTACAGAGCGGATTTAATCTAATATATGAATTGTTGCATATTGTATAGGAGCGCATCTAAGTTCTCGCTGTTTTTTTTAAATGCAACTTTATTATAAAAACATGTTTACAAGTGATTCACTGAAAGTATCGCTAACTACTTCCTTTTCCCATCTTTCTGGTAAAACTCGCATTCCGTCACGGTAAAACTGTTCCCCTTTTGAGGTTATCCACGAATTTAGCAACTTCTTGATATCTTCGTATGAGTGGAACTACTGGTCAGCCAGACCATTTGCCATCGAACGGAACAAGTGATAATCGGATGGTGCAATACTCGCATATAGAGAATATGGCGGATGGGGTAAGACATTCTATTTCAGCGTTTCCAGGTAAGTTTTAACAGGCTATGCTCTCCGAGTATTGTGGGCGTTTCTCGCTCAGAGCTCGGCTCGATCGCATTAATTGAAGTCGATACCGAGCCCAGTGATGGTTTCGCTTGACATTAACAACTCGTAATAAATAGCACCGATCTAGTCCTACCAAATACAGAGCATAACCATCGCAGCGTGAATATTCTGTCAAGGTATGACGTAGACGCATGCCGGCCAGTCCCTACGACTTTCTTTTCTTTGGATTGCTGTAATGAATCCATTTTTCATCACCCGTTACAATACGATGAAGAAGCCGCTTCCTTTTTTCGCTGAAGCAATTGTTCACAGGCGAAAAAACGACGTTCAATGTCACTTGGCTTCAACTCATAAGGAACCCAAGTTCCTTGCTTTTGAATCATTCTCAACGCATGCAATCGCTTGGGAATGGCTTGGCGGGAATGGCTACTTGCGTTTGATGCGGATCCCCATCAAGTAATGGTTGTCAACATCAAAATCACCGTCTTTAAAAACAATCTGGATACGTTGTTTCGGTTAAAGCGGCATCTCCGTAAACGTTTTGAAGCTCTCGATGAGCTTCAGCCGCCGTTTTCTTCGATTGGAAACAGAAAATTAATATTTCCCGCACAAGACGAATATTTGGCTCAAAAGTATAGGTTATGGCAGAATCGACTAGCTCTTACAGCTATAGCCATCTATAGGCAAACAGCGGGAACTTAGCTGCGCAACTTCATTAACATATAATTTCCCGGAAGACTTTAAATTATAAGTTATGGTTGGACAAAAATTAGCAATGCTGTGGACAAAAATTAACCCTTTTGATGCTTCTCTGCAATGCAACAAAGTTTTGAGATGTTTCATAAAAATTTGCGACGGCTATCATGTCTACCAGCCAGCCAGCCAAACAGATGGACGATCATCTGTTAATCCACTTAGAAAAGTATGAAACACGTTTGGTCAAAAGCTACTTGGTATGTACTTTGAACATTTCCCTCTGGTTATTAGATTTTTGTCCTATCAAATAAAATATAACTTAATATTTTCAAATGAAGGCACAGCGTGGCGCACCAATTGCAATACAATAAGAAATTCAGTATTTTTTTTAATCAACGCATATATATTTTTCTTTATTCTGTAGAAAATTCAATTTTATTTTCTATAACTAATTGGTTTTGAAGATTATAGACCATAGATATATATACATATATTGACAAATGCCCTCATGTTCATTCGCGCATACGCGACACCTGAATATGCATATAAAACTATTCATTGCGGGATCCCTTCAATTACTATTTTAGTGGACTGTTTCAATTTAGTCAAATTCCTTGGTTTCGTTTTGTACACATTTTACTTGACATAATCTCATAAAAAAAAGTCTGAGGCAATCTGGTCAGGTGACGTTGAAGGCCAGCCGAAATTGGAGTTTCTGAATATTAATTTGTTTGGGAATTTTCGTTGACAGTTGACAGTGTGTGCCATATAAAAAGTACCTATCGAAAAAAGCGCCAAAAGCTTTGCACATCCCTTGCGTGCCCCTTATAACAAATTGTTCAACACTCACCCAAGTGGTGGCACGAAAGCGATGATACGCAACATCTTCCAGATGCGAAATCTACATATGGAGGCACAAATGATGTAGCTGTGGGCGACGTGTAGCGGAACGAATGAGTGGGTGAGTGAAATGTGTCAATAGGTTGTCTTAGCCGTAGTGATTTTTTATGCAAACTACAAATATTTTGTTTTCGACCCCACTAAATTCGTCTGACTGGATGAAAAGAAAAGATTGACTTTAGACCATTTTCGCTTCCGCAACCATTAAAATGAAAAAAAAAATACTTTTAAACATGTTAGTAACGAATTGTTAGAACTTTCAAATGTGTGCTCTTTCCTTAGCAAACAGGAAAAGAGGAGATTGACTTCCCTAATCCAATAAAAATAAAAACACTTTGTATATGGTTATTTGAGGAATACACTCGAATGTGAAGTGTTTTTGCTTTGTCCGCCAAATCGTTCAAAAGTTTCGTTTAGCTGAAGTTGTTCAAAAGTTTCTTTAAGCTGAAGTTGTTATTTGAATAACACATTACTAAATTAACACATTTTAAATAAAATTTCCCAAGAAGATACGTTCGTTTGTTGTTTTTGTAGAATACTATGAACGTCATGAAAAGAAAAGACACTAAAAAGACATTTTTTACAGTAGTTTAAATCCTAACACTTCGAGATGCGCATAATGGTTATTCGGAAGGATTGACATTGAGCTATGAGGTCTACAAAATGTTGATCAAACTGACTAAATTCGATTAATTTCTTTGATGCAAGTGAGAGAAATGTCATTTACATGAACTGACTTACACATTGTGCAAAAGATTGAGGCTACCAGAAGGAACATTGCGAATCGCTGGGGTCTTATCAAACATCGATCTGAAATAACTCACAATAAATAATGCAAAATTTAATATTACTGAATCCGTCCTCTCAGAAATCATTGACTTTTTTCTTAAATCGACCAATTTTTGTGGGGAGTAAAAAGAATGTGGCAAAGCAATCTACTATCATTTTCGAAACAAAGTCTACTAAACGCCCGGTGTGTGCTAAATCATGTTGAATTTGGTGCGATTGAATGAAAGATGAGAAACTCTGAATGTATGATGTTTGTTTTGGTGGGGCCAGATGGAGTTTGGTTAATCGACTAATTTTTTTAAATTTTTTAAGTACTCTAAAACATTAAAGCAGTACATATTTGTATGGAAGGTATCAGAAGTGTTAGTTACTGGAAACTGCAGATTGTGAATTAAAGGGGACAAATCTAATTTCGGAAAGTCGGTCAATTTGTACCCATTTACAATGTTAAGCTTTAAATTGGCAAAGTATCGGGCATGTCAAAATAAAGTTTATCGCATGAGTACAAGGGTATGTCAGTCGATAGTCTGGCTCTTGGAAATTCTGTCCTTATGAAGCAGCTCTCCGAAAAAGCGGGGAGCGTTAATTAGTCTATTCGTTACGATTCTAATATTTCAATTCGAAAGTGCGTAATTGATTTAAATGTGCATGGATCATCAATACACCGCATCAATACACAAAGACCTAAGGCTGCGCCGCTACAATACTTAATTCCTGCATGAATTAAAGATTCAGTATGTCAGCGAGAGGCTTGGCTTCGTAAAGTAGGCAATTGAGCGCATTTCAACATTTACCAACATCTTATTTTCGATTAAAGTTCATTTTAATCTTACCGAAAACATAAAAATAAGCAGAATTGCCGTTACTGGGTTGCGAAGAATCGGAAAGTTAAGCACCAGGAATATTTTCATTCACCTTCACATGGTTCCACACACATCCAATGTGTCTCTAGCAAATTGATGTTCAGCAAAAGTGGCATAAATTGTCATCCACGCAGATCGATATTTTTTTTGAGAAATAAATCTTCAAATTGTTTGCCTTATAATATAAATGGCTTAATTTTTTTAATCTATTTATAAAATTAGGTTTTGCCAAGTTTTAAGAGGTTTTGAGCAGTGTACGGCCAGCCGGTAACCCAGTTAGCTAGACAGACGACATAGCCCAATCGAAATGCAAAGCCATGAAACACGTCTGATTAAAACAACGTTTTACAATTTGGCAGGGAAAGGACCGGATAATGCGGTTTGAACACCTTAAATAGGCCATCAATGGGAATTTCGCAACATGAAATAAGTGGAATAATATGTTTGGGTAGTCTTACACTTGCTGTGAATTAATTTTGACTGCGTTTCAAAAATTGTATACCCAGAAGTTGTCCGTAGCCCTATAAATGCCATGCTCCTTCACCCAAAACCAAAAAAACATAATAAAAAATTAAAACATAGGCCACATATTGACCCATCCCGTATGTTCCCTTAAACGTGTATGAAGTTTCGGAGCTATAGGTAACCTTGAGCCTTTAGGTAGTTCTAGAAGCAACTTTAACAAACACAAAACAAAACGTAAATAAATGGTTAAAACGTCGGAGATGGATCTCATATTTTATAGTTTTTCTAAATCTTTGAAGTTGTTGATCTTTTGTTTTCTCTTCTCAAATGTTGAAAATAACTCTTTTGGCAATTCAAACTACTGGTGTTAATATCAATTATTATTAGGTTATGATTTGAAACTTGGTATTTGAAGATATTCAAAACTGTAATTTTGATCACCGCAAAATAGTAAGATTATACGGTTCTAAAGAGAACATTTCTTATGTTAAATCCGTGAAACGGAAGAAGAATTTTCATAACACAATCAAATATTAGTAATATTTAATGACATCATATAACAAAATAAATATATTGCTATGGAATTAACAATGTAATTGTAATGTTATCATAACTAAAGCTAACAATAATGTGTACATTTTTATACACCAAACAATTTCTTGACAAAACAGCAAAACCAGTTGCAATATTCAATTCCACAAGAAACAATTTTAATTTGGCTCTACGTCAAGCGTTTGGTGGCATCGTTTTTTATTTTTCTACCAATTTAAAGTTCAATTGCTGTTATCGAAACTGTTTTCGTGTTGAATATTTGCAAGTTGTAGCTAAGCTTTGTTATTTCCAGACAGTTTACATGTTTTATGAAATGTTCGTTTAGTTTTTCCCTTCGTTTCCATTAAAACAAAACTTTTAACATAGTTTTGGTTTTATCTTTTATATTTGGTTGCTCGTACTTGCGTGAATTTTCGTGAAAAAATAATTGTATTTGAACGTAACAATTCCATTATGCGGGAGAAAGTGTTTCACTTTTCGCTTTTGTTTGCTTTCGACAAAGGGGGTATCCATCTCTCCATCGCATTGTGGCAGATAACGAATAAACATTTTCCCATGAACTGTTTCCTTTCAGAGTTACATCGTCGACCACCTTCTGTGGACTGTGCGAGTGGTAAATGTATCATTTTCTGGGAAAACAACAATAAATTTTGGTATCATCCATTGGTGTTAACAAAAACAAAAAAAAGTTCAAAGCACGAAGAACTGTGATTTCAAACGATTTTTCAGAAAAATATAGTATAACTGTAATTCCTGCAAATTAGCTACTACATTTAGTAATAAAATTTCACAAAGATGGACGAGTCACATTTTTGTGTTTCAGACTCATAACAGAAAAATTTCCTAAAAAATCTGGAACATCTGGACATAAATCTGTACAAAGATTTGTTACGATTGAGGTATATTTTACTCTTCAATTGTTCTTCATTGGCATATTATTGTCAGTTTTCGTGGAAATTAAAAAAGGATCATATTATGGTGATGGGTTGTGTCACATATGCCTGGTGTCTGGAAGTCAAACTGAGGTTGTTATTGATTCTGCGAAAACCCGAATTTGCAGAACACCGCCACTATTTAATGACGGCATTGCGCTCCCAACTCATTCTTCATGACCGCCTTTCTTTATCGCTTGGTAGGGGAAGTGAACTGAATGAGATCGATGACAAGACTGATAAATTGTTCTCTACTAACATAAAAAATAATGCTTTATGGGTATGCTATATATTCAAACTACAATAAAATCATAGTTAATCGTACTAAGTTTTAATTCTATCTCACATTTTATAAAGCATTTTCCAATAAAAAAATTAACATTTGAGATTGCTGCAACCGGCTAGTAATAAATACCAGAGAAAAACTAAGTTTCGATATATCGTACAATTTGTTTGGGAGTTATCAGAAGGTGTGAGCCAACATGGTCCACTTCCAATTGGCAAAATATCAAATTACCATTTGATAGCATATTCGGTTCATATAGTGAGACTTACAGATGTAAAAACACTATAAAATTGTTTGTTCTGAATGTAATTTGTATTTAAACGCTTTGTTCATGACGTTGCATTGATCCCTTTGGGCGAAAGTATTATTAACATATTTAGTTTCCAATAAGATTATGTTATTTCAATAAACCAAATGATATCATTTCGTCACTGCCTCGGATCTTATTAAAGTAGGTTGTTATAACTTATGACGAATCATGTCAGTATTATGGTTTAATATGTCTTTATCCTTATATACGTAACTGTTAGAACAAAATGAACTAGTTTTCATGCTCCGTACAAATAAGAGAATTACAATCGCTTTGATCTTCTGTTCTTCTTTTCCAATTTTATTCACCAAGTTTGATAGTACCTTCGAATCTAGGTCCTTCCAACAGAATTTTGCTCAACTTCTATGACTCATTCGTTGTCGATAAACTTTGCATGCGAAGCATTTTGATCCATCCGTACCACAAAAGATATTCAGAGCAATTACGTGTCATTCTGATATCGTCAATTAATGATATTGACCATTTAAGAGGCGACTTGTCATTTAGTTTAGTCTACAATTCTGTATTAATTGACTAAACTCAACTGTATTAATTGCCTATTCTGTAGTAATTGCATCAGTCGAATTACTGAATCTCTTACTGAGTGCATTCAAAAGTGTCTGCCGTCAACATCTTCAGCTAAAGTTAAATGGCGGCTGAAATTTGAAATGATGACTAAGAATGTTCATTTAACTTTGAGATAGATAGTCTCTGAACTTCCAACGTCTCACGAATAATAAGACGAATAATAGTTCCAAAACACCGGCATTTTCTTTAAGAACTCAATCGCCTCACTTCCTATAACGTATTATAACTGGTGACGAGACATGGGTTTACGAGTTCCGTGGTAATACTGACAGTTTTCTTTGTTATAACGGTGTTGTGCGCTAAGCGGTAAATAAAGATTAGTATTGAGAGAGCAAGATAGTGGAGAAAAGCCATATTTGTGAAAAGAAAAATTATAGGTTATGCACTATTTGGCCAATAGCTTAACAAATATCATCGATCAGCCACCATATTCCAGAATACCGCCCCGCTGACTGCTTATCTTTCCAACAAGGGGTTATCTGAACCACTTCGAAGCAACCCTTTTCAGCCGATGGAAGACATAAAAGCAAATTCGCCGCGAAAACTGATGTCTTTACCAGAAAATACGTTTATAAAATATTGTTATAATTGGATTACTCTTTAACTTAAATGTATTATTTAGGTAGGGATGTAATTTGAATGCGATACGATACATTTAAATGAATAATAATAATTTCATTCAAATTAAATACGATTATATACAGGGTGGTGCACGAATCGTGCTACAAACACAAATCGTAATAAATAACAACGTAACAAATAAAAATAAAAGACCGGTAAGAAACTCTAATTTCCGCTGGCCCCCGAGATCACCTTATCTGACTGCACCAGACTATTTTTATGGGGTTATGTTAAGCAAGAGGCGTACGAGTACAGAACCAAACCAAGGAATTTGGCAGTTCATTAAAACAATAGTTGAGGCGATCCCGACTTCAACCCTTCAGGCCGCAATGAAAAAATGTCTGGTCAGGTGCCGCGTATGCGTGAATGAGTATGAAGTTCATTTACGGTTTATTATCTTCAAAACCAATTAATATATAAAACTAAACATTGAAGCAGTGAAGAAAATGATTTTGGATAATCATCGATTCACTATTAGAGATGTTGCTGCTGATGTCGGCATATCGTTCGGCTCATGCCAAGCAATTTTTAGGGATGTTTTATTCATGAAACGTGCGGCAGCGAAGATTATTCCAAAATTGCTAAAATTTGAGCAAAAACAACGTCGCATAGACATCGCTCAGGAGCTGTTGAACGTCGTCAACGATAATCCAGATTTCCTCAAAAAGGTCATAACTGGCGACGAATCATGGGTGTATGTCTATGACATTGAAACCAAAGCCCAATCATCCCAATGGAAGCGTCCAGAAGAGCCAAGACCGAAAAAAGCACGTCAAGTGCGGTCAAATGTGAAGGTTTTACTCACTGTTTTCTTCTATTACAATGGCGTGGTGCATCACGAATTCTCGCAACAAGGTCGTACGGTCAATAAGGACTACTACCTTGAAGGTTTGCGTCGTTTGCGCGAAGCAATTCGTCAGAAACGCACAGAATTGTGGAAAACCCAATCATGGATTTTGCACCATGATAGCGCTTGTGCGTGAGTTTTTGGTCAAAAAAAAAAAAACCGCAAGCGTGCCTCAACCACCGTATTCACCGAACTTGGCCCCCGCTGACTTTTTTTCTTATGTGGAATAGTTGCTGTTATATGGTAGTTGGCTTTTAGGCCACTTTCGCATCTGATTCCTTTGGCATTGTAAAACATCCAGGTATTTTTTGGCTATCACTATTTCCTCCGTTGCTATTTTTCTTTCCATTCTTCTGTTGCTTTTTGTTAGCTTGATATTTGAGTTTTTCTTTTTAGCTTCAACATTTTTGCTTCGCTATGAATAGTTTTTCGCAATTGTTTAGAAATAGCTTTTGTGGATACGGAGCTGATTCTTCCTATTTCCTGAAATATTAAAGAGGGCATCCAATATGTGATAAAAAAAATTTATAAGGCGTTTTGGTCTGGAAAAGCAGACAAGAGAAATGCGATTTATCGCAAAATGTCAAAACCCTTATGTGAATAAATGATAGAGTGACCTTTCCTCATTTATATTCTTTATCTTCATTTATATATTTCACTCAAACATATGTTAATTAACTAATTCAAAAAAATTGCAGCAAACGAACTGAAAATCATGTTTATCGCTCTATATCGTATATGCATATCTCAGGAATATCAACCAACATTCTTTTATTTAGTGGCGAGTCCACTCGACAGCAACATATTTTCAAAGGGAAATTTTGAATTTTATTCCGGTCCTTTCTCCCTTAGTTACACCTTTGAAGAAATTGGTTACGTTCGACGTCTCTTACATTTTAAACATTTTTTAGAATAAGCTATTTCCATCCATATCCTTTTGTTGATATGTGGCTCAAATCGTTCATATGCATGGCATGTAGCAGAAGAGGTCAGCAACAAGGTCATTTTCGTTCTCAAAATTAAGTTTACGAAACCCATTAGTTGTGCCAAATTTGGCTGAACTCCATACTACTTGTGAACCAAAAAATGTGTGGACTAAAGTGGTCGTTGGTTGGTAGACACCACATCACACATAGTTCATCAGTCGATGTTTTTAAATTTTATTAAACAAAGATGGTTTTCGGAAAGTCGGCCTTTGAATATGTTAGACGGTAGAAGGGATGGGTTAATTTTCGTCAACGATATGAGAAAATATTAGGTATTGCCGCGTTTTAGGAAGTTTCGTAAATAGAGCCAAATAAGCAGACGGAAATAGGTTAATGGACTTCCAAAATCTTGAAATACAATTGGTCAAAAGACACTTAACACTTTAGACGCTTTCTTCCGTGTGTTAAATTTTTAACCACATTAAATGATATTTACCTTCATGCCTTCGGGTGAATGTGTAAAAATAAAAAGTTAAAAGATCGTTTTTTAAAAAAATCGTGTGAATTTTCTATTCAGTAGTTGTGATAAAAGTTATAGAACTTATTATCACAACTAATGAATAGAAAATTCACACGATTTCTTTTTAAAAGGCGATTTTTTTAACTTTTTGGGAACTATGTAAATACTCACATTTTGGTCAACCCAATCAATTACGATTGGACTTTTCTGATTTATCGAATTCTGAAACAGAAGTGAGCATGCTCCGCTTTGGAGTCAGCCATAGGCAATCCGCAACTATGAGTGATGAGTACAGTTGTACTTAACTGTCATTTTCCAATGAGTAATGAGTTGCGTCCATGAGTAGTTACCCACCATGGTTGGCACAGCGCACGTGCCGCCCCCCATTTTTCATGTTTAATATGTAAGCGATCTTTTCTCATTTCTTATGGCGATATGCGTAGATTGCTCATTCAGTGAGTGGGTTACCCATTACTCAACAAATACGAACTCTGGGAATTACAGTATCTCTCTACTAACACCGAATTGATTCGGTCAACCTTCGTAAGAAACGAATTAGTTATTTTCATTATCACATTGTGCAACTGCTATATTTTTATTATTACATACTAAGTTCGCTAAGTATGTATATTTATTATCCAATTCACTGTTGACAAGGAAGATATTTTTGTATTTTTTTCTCACAATAATCTATTCTCATTTTTTCTCGGTGTGAAAAATTAATTGCATCACCTAATTAAAATCAGCTTCACCTTTTTCAGACAATAAAGTGCTAGGATTTAACACTAAAAATAGACGTTAGCTACACTATAAAGAGTTAAGTAGTCTCTACATGCGACACCAGTGGCAACAAACATCCAAGTAGACATACTACAATTCGTAGTTTTTGTGATAGCTTCAAAAATAGTACGGAACAAAAAATGTGTACCATTTACAATCTTTGGTTGGGAAGTGGAAACTGCAAGCAAGCACAAATGCCAAAGTTCAAATAAGCTTTCGAATGGATTTATGGATGGCGAAGCTGCTAAACAGGAGTTACGAACAAGACATAGTCGAATAAATGACTTTTCTTGATTTATGTTGGAATCGTAACAGGAGGACACACAATTTGGCAGTTCTCACTTACAATGTTTTGCCGTTGCGGAATAGATGAGTAGTCAGATAGGTAGATGTGTTATAGATACCCTACAGTCAGGATGCATTAGGGAATTGATTCTAATCGGTGATTTGCAAAATATATTTTAGAAGAGTGAAAGCAATGAAAACGACAATTTGAATTGCAATTACTTGTTAATAATATGCCAGTTAGTCAGTTTACCCGACTGAAATTCTTATCCGAGATATGTTGAGTATTTTAGCAGTAAAATCAGAATGTTCTGAAGGAGGGAAATCGGCAGGCACTATGACATATACCACAATATTTATACAATAGTCCACTAAAGTCGCAGTTGACGAGGCAAAGATCGTTGTTTTTATGAATAATATTCCCAAAGAGAAAGGCTTATAACAACTTCAATTCTTTCAAATGAAAGCTTATGTATACCTAATATTAACTGAATGGATAGAATTATATACCCAGAAGGAAACATTAGTTTTCGATGTAAATGTATATTTTAATAATAGCGGTTAACACTATCTTTGTCATCGATCTGCTTAGGTATTTTTAACAACTCAGTTATGGTGGTTGCCATAAACGGATTCAGTTTATCATAATTATTTCAAGTGTCTGGTTTTGCACGAGCACAAATCATATTTTCGTTTTCGGAGTGGGAACAAATAAAAAGATTATAATTAAATCTAACATAGTGATTTTTTAATCGTCCTTATACTTGTTTAATCGTTCTTAATTTCGGGGCAAAATGTAATGAAATTTTGAAAACAGCTATAGGGAATTCATTCTATGTCAGTTTTATCTTGAGTTACATTTTTATATTAGATTTTGACTAATCTCTTTAGGAAATACGCTGAACGAGCATTTTAGAAACACCTTAAAAACTTGAATTCTAGTGAGTTTTTTTTTATTTTTTTTTTATTTTGAGTTAGAGCCGGCAACAATGAACTTAAACACAGCGAATCCGTACAAAATTACCAAAAACGTTAATATTAGCGTAATTTTTAATGCGCTTGTGCCAATTATTTTCGCCTAGTCTAACTTAATATAGTATTGGTTTTGATTTTTCAATAATGTCTTTATATTGTATGCTTTTATCTAGTTAAAAATATATCTCAAAATGTTTTCAATGAATTCTACCAAATTGGTCATCTTTGGAATCCTTAACCTAAAAATGTTCGTCAACAAAAATGTGAATCAACGACTAGAAAATACTCAGAAGATCTGAAGGTGTTTTCGAAATACGAAGATCTATATGTATGAACAATTCGTATGTGTACCACCTTAAGGGAAGTGACAGTACCGTCCATTTCCTTTCGCAAATTAAGTTTTGTAAATGTCTGATGGTGAAATGTTAAATTAGTATATTTACGTGGGAGTTACTGGAAAGGTAATACAATTGACAAAAATTTAAGTAACTGCAATATACTAGTTAGAGAATCCAAAATCGGTCAATTTTTATGAGCGGGCCTAGAACAGGTGTGGCAATGACCTCTATTTTTATGCTCAATATTTAGATCACCAAACGCCAAATATCGCTGAGATCAGTACAATGCTTGAAAGTTATTGAGATAAATGGGTTAAATCGGTATTTATATGGGAGACTTCAGAGAGGATTTTTCAATTTTTTCAATTTTAATTGATGAAATGAACAAGAATCAAGGCTACCGCAGCCTATTAATTAAAAATTGTAGAAGGTAGATTGAATTATAATAATGAGTGGTGCCAGAAGATTTGTGCCAATATTTTCTGTTTTCTTTCTGAGATCGTGCTTTGGCAACAAAAATGCCAAAATTTATTAAATTTAATGACCTAAATAAAATATATGAACTTTATAACAAATGGGTTAGTTAGATAATTTTTTAAGGATAACAAAAGGATATGGTAAATCGGGCAATTTTTTAAATTCTGACTAGTATATAATTGATAAATTGTAAGTTACTGTAGTCATAAAGTTAGGAGTAGCAGGGAACCTATTGAATAATGGAAAATTCGCATAAAGGCTTGCGACAATTATTATGTCTAACAGCCAGACCAAAATGGACAAGGCTAAATCGACTTGAGATAGCTTTTTGACAGCTCTAATTTCAGACAGCTAATTTCGAAAAACTATTTCATGAGCTTGATGAACCATTCAAATTTCGATTTCAAATATATCACAAAAGTCGATTCCTTCTATATATATATTATTTGAAAACTTCCGCATACATTTCCTGAGACTGAGAAAAAGTCGCGATGGGAATTTCTTGTATAGGTTCAGGTAACTTGAAAAAGTTGATCACTCGTTAAAATCTATATATACAGATTTTCGAATAGGCGTCCAAACTAATGGACTGGTTGTCATGAAACTTTCTCAGTTTTTTTTTTGGTCGCCCAGAAAGGACCCATGGGCTACATTAGGTCTTGATTGAACAAAGGGGCGTGCCACCCCTTCCGCCCCCTAATTGTAAACAAAAATTTTGAAATACCATAACTAACGAACCATTAAAGGTATACAGAGAAAATTCTGTATCAAATAAAATGTGTAGGTTTTACATGAGTCTCGCTTTGATAGCTTTACCCATGGTGTGCCATCACACAGGTGCTGTTTTCTATTATTCTTTTCTTGGTTATATGTTCTTTCTTTCTTCTTGCCACAGCAAGCGCCCCTTTGGGGTACTCAAACTAATCTCGAAGGATTAGTCAAACTACCAGAGATTAGAAGTAGGTCCCTTGGAAAAACTTCCTCAGGTCCCACTCCCTCACTCGGCCAAAGTACGTTTGTAGTCACTTGGTATGAAGTGAGCTGCCTCCCGGGTAGAAGTTGAGGCAATCTAGGAAAACCTCGGATAGACATGAACAGTGTTTTCTAAGCTAATGCCTTCCTTCACCAACGCAACCTGAAGCAACGCAAAAGCACTGAAAACACTTGTTCGGGCAACCACAACCAGCACGATGCACTCACTAGGAGTCCAACACCATTGACCAGGAAGGAACAATGTTCCTTGGGCCCCTGGTCACCCGTGCAACCAGAAGAGAAGAACCCTCTGGTCTGAGTTTCGCAGAGAAGCTACTCCAGTTTAGCTTTATCATACCTCGCATGAAACTGGTAATCCATAATCTACGGCATAGATTTTCAATGTCCGAGGAGAGAATATCAACACAGCAAAGCACACCATGCTCCAATCAAAGTTCATTAATCAAATCTCTCTGGTCATACAACTATATTAACGGAAAAGATAAATCTTCTGATATCTCCCGACGGCTTCTCTGTAACCGTGTCTTGTTTAACTATGGCTCTCCCCTTTAGTTAGTTTTTGAAAAACGATCTCCAATATCAGTTTGTTGTCATATTATAGGTGAATCCCAAGGCATAATCCACCTGTTCTTAGGGTGCCTGGCACAAGGCCACACTACTTTGTTTTTGTACGCAAGCATCATACCCTTTGCCTGCTTAATTACAGGATCGGGTAGAGAGGCTTGCGTTTTAGGGATAAGGGGTACAAAGCATCCTAGGAAACACCCCCCTACCCACAGGAAATTCGGTATGTATGCTAGTGAGAGAAAGAAAATATGATGAACCAAAAAGCTAGTTTTCGGTAGTTTTCAAACTCTCTTATGGTCACGATAGTAAGCGACTGACCGTTATAAAAACTTAATTATATATCCCTATCAATCACAAAATTATCGTATGCTGTATCATGCTGCTGATGTAGAAAGAAATATTTCCGGACAAAACATTCGGTTTATGTATTACTGGGGTGGAATGAAATAGGCCGGTAAA
>JAHXMU010000007.1:4867427-4927013 GCA_019455685.1 Philornis downsi
TTATAGATTCAAAAAGAAACATATTCTAGCAAAAATCGGGCGGTATCAGACTTTCAAAATCTGTATTGCGGCCACTCCGATCATCATCATAATATAAAAGCATGTTCCTGTCAATAACGGAACTATAATGTGCTATATTAGGTTATGATTAGAAAAAAGAGCTTAACTTTACACATATTATGCAAAGATTCAGCGACCATATCTCATAAACTGTTGGATATAATTATATGACATTTTTTACATTTGATATTAGTAAAGAAAAAATAAGCCCTAGGAATACTTCGAACGAAAATCATAAAATTTTAATAATACTGAATTATAGACGGAGCAAGATTCCATTACGAAAAGATTGAGTAAAATGTCATGTTATTGGTAATTCAATCCAGATTTTAGATATAAGGTTGAATATTATGCACTTGTAGAAGATGTTTTCATCCCATTTTAATGACGGCGTATTTAATTTATTTGAACCTTCAAAGGTGAACAGCGTTTATTTATGAATGTAATAAAAATATTTACATGCACATCAATATTATGCGCCTCTAGTCGATAGCTCATTATAAATTCCAATCTCATAGTTTGTCAAGTACCTGTATCAACCAACATAAAAAGTTTTGACTCCATATGACTAGAGTAATGCCCTCAAAGGGGATTGTCAACAATTCGTGGACACGTTTAAATAATATATTCCAAAACATTTTTTTAACGAATTTTCTAAAGATCTCCTTTCATAGACGCTTATAAAACTATTGAACGAAAGATCAATCAAATCGCATCGATCATTTGATGTTGTTATAGTATCCGAGTCGTGATTGAAAGATGATATAGCTTCCAAAACTGTTATTATAGCAGTCCACCAATTATTCACAATGGATTAAGAAGTGAGAAGAGCCGTATGTTCGTACATAAGGAAGGGTTTTTATCCCCTAAAAGGCGATTTGACAAAATTAAATCTAATCACTGAAAGTATGCTCATCGAGTCCGAAACTGTTGGTAGTAATTAGATGTTTGTAGGGATAATTTATCTTCCATGTGGGAGTACATATTTCAAGCTGTGGGATTGACATTGCAGATTTAGCTTTTTAAAAGGATCATGTTGGGATGTTAGGCCACTTTAACATAAATCACTTAGAAAGAAATATTCAATTGAGGCAATTGTCAGAGAATTGTTGCCATCTTTTGGTACATTTAAATTCAATGTTTGTTTCCGGTTTTATAATCACAACATGTTAATATATATATCTTATAACATAAATATATTGTGTCCTACGAATATGAAATTGGATATTATGCCAAGCTGAATTTGAATAAGTGTCTGATTATTTATCATTTATAACACAAATGACCTTAAAGTCTAAGAAAACGTCCTCTGTGACATTATTTGAAACACTCTTTAAAAGACTCAATATTTTCGGAACGTTTTTTGCCAGCGAGAACTGCATATAGTTTGATTGTTTGAATGTGGCAAAAAACGCCAAAGATGGAAACTCAAATTTACATTTAAACAGCAAGGTTCAATATAGAGCCCATAATATTTTTAATTTATATCACAGACATTTCTGGGCTGTTTGTATGCCGGCGATCTGCAACTACTGATAATGAGGATTCTTCTGGTCACTTCAAAAATCCCATAAATAATGAGTTAGTGAAAATAAGAACTGGCGTGGAAACAACTCTGTACGATACAAAAGCATTAGCTTCAAACTTAATTCTTATTAGTGAGACCAGTGTTTCCAGTGTTACCACTTTAGAATATTTAATGCTTATTTAGTCGATGCACTTCTTTTAAAATAAGTGGTGAATATTTTGGCGTATTTTTTCAATTTTTCGATTTTCGTTTTTTTGTTTAATTTAATTTTAAAAGAATTGTTTAATTTTTATTTTTGACACACTATTCACCAATGAAACCCCCAATCCAGAAATTTTTTTTTGGTATTTTCAGCTGTTTCTATGCACGAATCTCTGTAATTTTGTTATGTAATTTATGCAACACGTTATTTCACTTCCAAGTAAGACTGACGCATTTTTAAACAATGGCTCGATTTTAGAAAAAACTGATTAACAATTTTTGGAATTTTGAAAAAATCAGTGTTAAAATATAAAAACTGTTTTCAAAAAAATGGACTGATACACATATTTAACGTGTCTTACGATATATAGTAATAAGAAGGAGCATCTGTTTGTTATCAATTTTGCGAAAAACCTGGACAGTTGGTATTTATTAATATTTATGAAAAATTTCACGAGATTTTTATTTTTGAAGAAAGAAAAATATAACGAAAATTTTACGTGTTTAAAATGACTTGATCTAAAAGTAAGTAAGAATTACCAATAGTCTCAATAGAAAATATAACTTATACACATTTTTGACGGCAAAAATTGTGTCATATCATGTTCAGTTTCTTTTACGTTACTTATTATACAACTATTGGAATTTTACAAAAGTCAACTCTGAAAAAAAAAACAGCAATATTCCTAATACGATAACGAAATGTTTCCAATTCCAGTGGAATCTAGATTTTACTTTTGTACTGCTACGAAATACAACAGAATAATGTCACTCACTTTAGAATCTAAAAATTCGCACATCTTTTTAAACAACATTTATATACATTTCCTAGGTGTTGAACTGGAATAGCATGTTCTAGAAAGATCCGAAAGTACACAAGATTTCTGGCTATCGTTTATAGATTTTTCAACGAATTGTGTACAAATTTTCAAAAGCAATTTCACTTTGACTGATTATGTACAGCTATATTAATATCCGGAAGTCTATAGAGATATCAACTGCTCTTAATATGGAAATGAAATGAAGACATTTTTAGTAAATCCTAAATTCTTCTAAAATCCTTGCATAAAATAGAATACATTACTTCCTACTAAACTCGTGTTTATATTCACTGGTCGGCGTTCGAAACACCAGTATACCGTAAAAGCATTTAAAATTTTAAGAAAAATATGTTATTGTTCGATATAACCACTTTTAACTTAGTTTTAACTTCGACGTAAAACGTTATATTTTCGTAGGCTCAAAGGCTAGCAAACAACATAATGTTTTTCAAAAAATGAGCTGGCTGTCATTAGTCAGCAGCTGATGAGATATGACCGAAGTAATATTTGAATTATATAGGAAATCTGACAGCCATTTCTATAATGAAAACATAGTACTGTCCACCAATATTACCAATATCATATAAATGTATTGAAAAATATTCATAACTATAATTTTAACTACAGGGCAGTTCATATTTCTCTTTAACAAAAACGAAGTTTCGCCAATTTTTCGATAGGAAAATGTTCCACTAGTTGGTAATAACGTTATTTAATGTTATCATGATTTCTCGAATGAAACCTGAGAGAAGAACAGTTGAAATATGTGAATCTAACCAACTAACTTAAAAGTTATTATATTTAAAATATATTATTATATTGTAAATATGTTATTGCATTAAAAATATAACTTAAGTTTAAGATATATTTTTGCAGTATTGTACTATTTATTATAAAAAATCGGCATTGATAGTTAGATTAATTATTCACAAATTTAAACTTAAATTTAAGTTATACTTTTAACCGTAAGTTATTTGTTAAGTTCTTTGACTATTCATTTATTCATTCGATTTTTTTTTTGTTTTTATAAATTTGCTCATTATTTTCGTTTTTTTATCATATTTTCTGCATTTTGCACAAGATTAAGACAGTTTGCTTTATGTTTAATGGATCTATTATTTTATTCTATTACTCATTTTATTGCACTAACAAACATAACAGTTAAGTGCCATAAAAAAGCGCTCGCAAAGACAATATTGATGCCATACGTAATTTAAGTTTGCTGAGGATCATATAGAGATAGCTTAGAGTGATATAAAATGTATTTAAAGCGATCTGTGTATAAATTACAGTATTATGATCATGTAGCACTTTCCTCTATCGAATTCTTGAGATGTTCATATGAAGATTTTATTAATTCTAAATTTGCGTTTGGAAGGTCATCAAGAACCAATATTTTATTGTTTCCACAGGCGCAAACGCAAGTAATGCATCGATTTTAATAATAAAGTTAGACAAGCACTGAAAGTGTCTGATTTACGATAATTGCTTGTTCCTGAACTGATATATTAATATAAATAATAAAAAAAAGCATAACAAGAAACGAAATAAAGGCACCATATCAGAACTGTGCTGTAGATGATCAATCAATTTTATTCAATCAATCGATAAGCTGATTTTTAATTTTATTTTCATGTAATTCGTTATCCAAAGTCACATATGGAAAAATTACGCAAATCATTATTTTGCGACACAAATTTGAAATTTTTTAAATTCAGGTCTTAAAAAGTTATGATAATGAAAGTAAAATATCAACAATAACTAGTGAAATACTGAAATGCTTATACAAAATATTAGCAGCTCTATAATAATTATAATATAATAACGAACATTTTTTATATTCATATTAATTTCCATAACCGTGTAGACCGATACGAAGTTGTGCATTAGTGCACATCATGAAGTCTTTGCAAACGATGAATGCACTTATGAATGGTTATGGTAATAACGATAAAAAATTTATCGTATTCCAATGTTAGTTAGTTCGTTGAATACATATTATCCATTTACATAATATTCATATGCATTTAACTTATGCCCACGTTTACAAAAAAAAAAAAAAAAAAAAAAAACATGTGATGCTGTTGAATCTCCGTTAGATTTATTAATAGGTGACGTTTAAAAACGTATCTGACAATATGTAAACAGTGGCCTTAGAGCCTTTTGTATGGAAATTACTTTATCAAATTCAAGGTTCCCCAAAGTTCAAAAAAATTTTGTCTAAACTGTGCCGTCGTAAGCACGTGTTAAGGACGTCAGAATTTGCAGGGCATTTGGGATTCTTGCAATATCTTTATTGGAAATTAAGCACAATTTTAAAAAGCTCATATATAAAGGTCATACCAGTATATTTCAAAGATTGCCGGATATTTCCGACGATAATCAGCAGTTGCGTAAACAGATAATATAATAATTTCAATAGAGAGTTTTAGGAAAAACTGAAAACAGACGATAACTTGTAAGGCCAGGTGGTATCAATGAAATATGCAAAACCTGTGTAATAACTACAGACACGATCCTCAATATTTTGGTTTATTATAACTTAACATATTTAGTCCTATAAGAATGTTTAACATCAACGTGTATTGATTATATTCTCCCGGATGGTGCACTCAAATCTCTTTAAGATCACTGACATTAGGCAGATTTACAAATTCTTGAAAATTTTATATAATTTTTCTAATTCTTCCACTTTGCTATGTAGCTGAGCGCTTTGTTGCAAATGAAGACAAATGACATTTTCTGTTCATATCTTTTCAGAACATACCCACATTTATCGACATTTTTGAATTCTTGCTTACTTAATAAGCCGAACAAAAAATTCGGCTGTTTGAGACTACTCTGATGTATAGAGAAAAAATGAGATGGTATTGGAGCAGCATATCAAAATTAACATCATTACTACTAATAGTTTGCTATTTTTCCAGTTCTTGTATTGGCAACCTTCGTTTCTATGATTTAGGGCATTGTCCTATAACCATTTCAAATTTTAAAACTGTCATGTCAGTCCATTGCATAATGTAAAAAAATGCTCTTATTATTATGTTGATTTATTTATATAAAAAACCCTTATTTCAATTTTGAGATCCACATAACAAAAATTAACACTGATCTTGGTAATAATTTGCCATTTCTGCAATTTTCTGTGCTAATATGTATCCCTCTTTTCGACGAAATTTATGAACTTAGCATCTCTAATGACAGAAACGGCATCTCTAACAACGATTTATCGTTATTACCATAACAATTTAAAACTACGGAATAGCCATACAATTCCGAATATCGAGAATCCATTGCACAATACGTGTAGTACGTGGCTAATGATATGAGCCACTCTCCCTTCCCCAAATTATTAGTTTCGATATCCAAGACCGTTTGGTTAAACTCGTTCAATGAAAATTTATGTATGTTTTGTGATCCTGTTGCGTTGGTCCGATTTTCCTTGAAATTATTGACTATAATTAAGTGTATGATGTTTATATATTTTATTGGTGGCAAGTCTTTTTCTAATAAACTTATGATACAGGATTTTCAAAAGAAAAAAAGATTTTCTTATAAATACAAATACGGGTTTTTGGTCCATAATTTATTTACGATTTGCTTTACATAAATAAGGTTAATGATTTATGGAACATAAATTGAGAATAATGAAGCATAGTGTTAATATGAATAATTAATCATACTAAATCCAGTTTCTATTGAAGCTATTGATTCTTTCTAACCACGGTAATTCGTTGAACATGTATTCAATGCCAGTTTGAGGCGGCAATGTGGGCTTGCTCACTCCTTTCTTACAGAGCCATGGAATCTTATATAACACGAAATTGCCAGCAATTGCATAAACTGCTGATCATCGCATTAGTATCTCTCACCTCTTGATACTCTAGTAGTTTGCATACGAATGCGAGTAATGTTTCCAAAACTTTTAGACTTGCTGTTAATCGGGTTTATATCCTCAGCATTAAAGACATTATTTATTTATTTGCCTTTACTGATACACGCACGAATACTATAGGTTATTACATCCATCTGTTGGATTATGTTAAACTAAAATTGTGCCTGCAGAGGCCGACATGAAGCCGGACGACTTATTTTCCATAAGGCTGAAAATCAACCTACCTTGGAGACATCATTGCATCTTTGTAGTCATGTGCATTTGCTCAGAGGCAAATACTTTCATTAGCTGAATGAATGACGGCTCGAGTTGCTGTTTATGTACTCCATTATATTTTTAACACCATTAAGGCTTCATGTCATTACCCACATGTCTTCTTCGTATGTCTTCACATCCCTGTACGTACTCTGACAATCTCAGATTGCCTTGTTGCTTTGGGGAAATACCTGTATTCGATATTTCGTGGTCATGTGCCATTCCACAGTGGAGTGTGGAATATTACATAATAGGCAACCGTTGGTCGTTATTCTTCTTTGACTGAATGCACCGGGAATCATAGTGCTGTACTGCAGGCTGTGGCAGAGAACATTGTACGAGGTTTATCCGATACTTATGTGGAATACTTGGTGTGGAACGGTATAAGGTATTAAATTGTCTTGACACCAACGGTATTGGAGATGAAATATCTTTTAACTGGTAATTATGGTAACAAAATGTCCTTGAAATAAAAGTAAATGTTGTTCTTTCAGGTGACCACAGAAAAGGTACTTTGGCATGAAATATGAAAGACTGGCTTTGTATTAACAAAAGTCAAAAACGATGCCATCACATAATAATTCAATCGGAGGACATGGCATGGATGGGTATTATGCAAATGCACCATATGGTACTTTCATAAGTTATCACAATATTTTTGCAACTTAATTTGAAATGAAATGCGGAGAAAATTATTTTATTAACTTATATTACCTTATTAACTTATGTCCAATGCAATATGTACTTCATGAAAATGGAATATTGAAAAGAAGTATCTCATAAGCGATAATAAGTTATGCTACGAAAATGATAATTTTTGCAGAACAATCTTTATCTATTGATACGATATATTTTTTGGGAGGTAACACGATGTCGTTCCCATACCGAGAATGATTATCTTGTGGAAAATGGCACAGTAAGCATAACACTACGATGTCAGTGTCTCTTATAATTGCACTGATATAAATAACAATGAAAGGGAGATACAATAAAATACCTCTGTTTGTTATTTTGAAAAAAATTGTTACACTATCATACTGCAATATTATCTTTGTTCGGAGTAGTGAAGATATATATCGAACGGCAAAAATGTAACAACCAGAAGGGAGCTATTGAACCACCAAGTATCTTCTGATTCGTGATTAGATGACATCCGTCTATCTGGATGGTTGGTTGGTTGACACGATAACCGTTCTTAAAATTTGGCACTTTTCTTATTTACATTTTATTTTAAATTTTTATATATTGAATTGATTTTAAATGATTGTTAAAATTTAAGAAAATCGACCGAAGACCCCAAACAAATGCCCTGTTTAAACCATGCATTCTAAAATTCATATATTTTTAGTTATACTAAGTTGAATACAATTTGGCAAACGTTGAACATATATTAATACATACAAGGCCTATGCATGAAAATGATACCTCATTTCCAGCGCTCTCATACAAATTAGCCGATTTACAGAAATTCAATGTTTCCTCTGAAATTTCTAGTTAGTAGGTGGTAGTGGCCGGAATATGTGTCCACTATATTGATTTCCAATTTACTGTACATCTTCGCAAAAATCAAACAAACTACTACGCCCTTCTGGTACCTCACATACTAATGACCTATTTATACCATGTATACTAAGTTTCATGTCTTCTAAATAATAATACTGAATTTTGTGAAATTTGTCAAATGTGATGGTTTTGGTGAACTAAATCTTAAGAATGAATATTGGAGGTATCCTTCCACCTACCTCTTCTTGTACTTCCTGTACAAATTGACCGATTTATCAAAATCATTTTTTTCCGCTGTAATTCCCAATTTATAGACTGCAGTTACATAAATGTTTGCCAGTTGGATTGCAACATAATATTTTGAATATCATAACAATATCAGAAAAATTCTGGAAAATTTTGAAATTTTCAAAAGTCGAATTTAGCAAGATTTCTCTAATTTACTTAGGTGGTGACATTCCCATCCATTATGCAGCATGTAGAAAATAATCCAAGCGCTTCGGTCTTCTGCGTTTCTTCTTGCTTAACCCATCGCAACATACCCATAAAATAGGATCATCCTGAGAAGTAAAAAGATCTCCTGATCGCGATCTTGAAGTGATGAAAAATTGGATAATCATTGATGAATTTAATTCGAGTTTGTCATATGAGGGATGCTGTTGTTTCGGATCCTTTCTCACCACATTTTCACCATATACTCTAAAGCAATGAAAACTTTTTAGATCACTTGTCGTGACAAGTTTCTTCTTTTAATCATAGTTTACACGACTAACTAATTTAAGTTAATAACGAACAACAATTTTAAATACTGCTTAAATACAATTTTAAGTTTCTGCATCAAACACAAAAAATAATAAAAAAGAATACGGCTACTGGTTATAATGCATTAATTTCATCTGTTCCTTTGGTGTGTTTCCAAAGAACTGTCCAATAAGCGGAAAATGTGCTCATATAGCATTTGTGGAAGCTATGAAAATATTATTCTTATGGAATAGCATCCACTTTTTTGGTGGGATCTTTTCCCAAGCTGTAGTTCTCTATTAATTTCCACGCGGAGAATATTCATCCCTAACGAGTAGATTCATTATTCATCGAAAGAAATAATTTTATTCTGGCTTCGTTAACCATCAGTCCTATTTTTGTTAATTCCTTCTCAATGCTTGAGAAGGCTTCAGTAGCATCTCGCAGTTATCTGTTAACAAGGGCTATATCACCGGCACACCCAAGGAGAATATGATTTTTGTTAAAGATGGCACCAGTCGTATTAATTAAACTTAAACTTTCCTCATAATCATCTCCAACAACATGTTGAAGAGGTCGCACGATAGGCTGTCGCATTGTCTTCGCTTAGTATAAAATGGCTCAATAAGGGGTTTACTTTGTGTCAGTCAGTGTCATTTCACAAAGATGTACAAGCTTCGTATTAATACGAGGTATTACGGTCGTCGGGGAATTTTCCCTCCTTTTAATTTTCTCTTACACTTTGTACCATAAATTCAATTCAGGGAAATGTAATTTTTGAATAAATATAAAAATAACAAAATATAAAAACATCAAATATCAGAAGCAAATAGTATGGAGCAGGACTTTCCTCCAGTAAGAACAGCTACGGAAATCTGATATACAGGTTATGCTCCAATTATGGAACGAGCATCTTTACAAGCTGACGATGACATAAACCAAAAGCCAAAACTAGCTCAGAATAACAGTATTGCGACTTAAAAACAACAAAGCTACGGGCGATGATGGCCTGACGTCAGAGCTATTTAATGCCAGTGGTGATGATCTGGTAGACAGCATGCACCAGCTCTTAAATACAGCTAGGGTAGAAGAATGCATGCCGTATGATCGGAATTTGAGTGTGCGTAAAAGTTATAAAGTCCTGTCGATTGTAACTAAAGCCGATTCTAGCTGACGTTATTAGGCCCTGTTATTGTGGCTTTCGACGTGGCAAATCAACAACCGACCAGGTATTCACACTACGGAAAACAAAAACTGATCGACACGTTTTGTAAAGCTGGCTTCGACAGTCTGATACGGCAAAAAATATAAGAGGCCATTTCCGAGTTTGAAATTGCCGTGTCTTCAGTGAATATGGTCAGAAACCTTAGTGAATTTTTTTGCACGAAACGAGGACTTGGACAGGGCCACGGTTTATCGTTCGATCTCTTCAACATACTGTTGAAGATGAGTATGAAGGAAGCTGCAGTTAACTCGACTGATACCATATTCAACAAAAGCCATAAGTTACTCGCGTGTGCGGACGATGTAGAGATTATTGGCAGAAAGCTGCAGGATGTTACGATAGCTTTCTCAAACATAGACTGACTCCTTAGTCAACAAAAATGTGTTCCGCTACAAACGAGAACGAAACAGAGCCATTTGTTTCAACGAACTAAGAGACTGCTCGCTTGGGACGCTGTGTGAACGTTGATATCTATCGTATATCGGATCCGCTGTAAATAAAACGAATGATGTCAGCATGGGGATAAAGAAGATAGTTTTACTTGCTAACAGATGTTACTATGAGCTAAGCAAACGAATTATTCTCTCGGCGAACAAAAATCCAACAGTACCAGAAGTTGGTTTTACCTGTCCTGTTGTATTGCGCAGAATCCTGAGTTATGGCACAAGCGGATGAATCGATGCTGGGAATCTTCGAGAGGAAAACACACATCGTTAAAGGACAGTATCGGCGTCCCATGAACAATGAGTTCAGCGCATCAATATACAGCGATTGCCTTGTTTGGGTTGTGTTATGCGGATGGACCCAAACACTCTAGCACGAAAGCTTTCAGCTATGATGGATGACACAGAAGAGGGCGACCGAAATTTCGTTGGCTTTTGAAGCACTGTCGAAACTTGATGTGACTAATTGGAGATGAAGCGCATAACACCGAAGCGGTATTTTCTGCGTGCGGCATATAATAAATAAGAATGAAATATATAAGGAAGTAGAAAAAGTTTTATGTAAAACAGTCACATATACCTTAACCCAAAAGTGTGCCAAAAAATGAAATAAGCAAAATTATAACTTACTGCTTAAAATTTGCAGAGAAACCATTGATTTTTAAAGCATCAACCAACATGTACGTATAGCAGCCTATACGGCTGAGCAACGCAGTTAATGTTAAATTGATGTTAAGTTACGAATTGCCATTATGTATTATTTACAAAGTTTTCTCTAACAAGTTAAAAAAAAAAACAGTATCTTAATTCTTTACCGATTAGTACGCACTCCAGCACGTTATGAAGCGAAGATATCTTATCAACTTGAAAGTGTCTGGTCATTGCCGCAAATTTATTGTCAGGTGTTATGATGGTATGAACAAATTCTCACAAAATTACAATAATGATTCAGGGAAGGCATTTATAAATAAATTAAAATTTAAATCCCTTTGAAAGGTAAAGCTTCTCTATGCAGATAATTGATTCCTTTTTTTGCGATATCGGATATCAATGCCATAAAATGCTCAATATTGTTTGTAATTCTCACTTCTTTGTTTCATTTTTATTGGTTTTATAAAATTAAAATGAATTCATCCCTCTTCATTTCAATACCTACTTTTCAATTTTCCTTTCGCACATTTCTCAACCAGTCCCAGAGCATCATCCAACCGATGTTCAGCGAAATCATTTACCGGCATTCCAGCGAACTTGTTGAACTTGTTGCCTCCACCAATGATGTCTTTGGTTGCCAAACGACAGATTTCAATTATTTTGTCTGTACATAAGTCCTTTCATGCGGCATCCTGTGGTGTTGAATAAATATTCGTGTTATTAATGCGTTGAGGTTTAAACGTAGCCTTGATACAACTGCCAGCTATTTGAGCGAATCGATGATATTTTGGGCTTGTCCCAAAATGCCCAATAAATCATCGAGTTTTTGAAGTGCATACACTTTTATTGGGTGTCATCTTCATCGCATAAAGAGGTAGTAAAGTATTGCTTCACAATTTTATTGTTCAAGTTTAAAGGTGAATCAACTTAAATTTATGTATATTTTAATTGATTTGCAATTAAGTGCACGTAATTGTTTATCATCCGTGAATACGTGCACATAAAACTTACTAAAAAAATCGATATTATTTTCATACCTTCTGTTCATACCAAATAATGGATCGATTAATGTGGGATAATAACAGCGGTTCCACATAACATCTTTGACGTTTTATGTAAACACGTTTTATGAAGCCATTAACCATTTATGAACAGCGTGTTTCATAGTGGCTGCTTAGATTCTAAATTCCACCTGAATGTTGAAATGTTGTGCATTTCTTAAGACTACGACTTTCGTACAGACGACAAACGAACAATTAAAAAAAAACCAAAGGCAAAGGCAAGGAGTAAAAAAAAATTTAAGTTAGCCTATTTTTTATTCATAATACTTTTATAAACCGTTTCTATCAGGCACAATTCATAATCATTTTTCCTTTCTAGTAATTTTCTAATAATATTGTCAGTTAAGAAAGAACTTGAAAAACCTTTAATGAACACAAATATCCTATTGTAGTAGTTTTCTGGACTTTTATCCTTCTTTCACCGTTTGATTACTTAAATTCACTTCGAAAATAATAGACACATATCCCCTATTATAGGACAGTTTTCATTTTTTTTTTTTTTTTTTTTTTTTTTTTTTTTGAAAAGAAGTAAAATCACTACTGAAATTTCTGAAAACTTGGATACAGGTATTTTCGTCCAATGTCCTTATGCGTCCAAAAATTTGAGAAGAGATGTGGTAAATCGCTAGGTTGTTATAAAATAATACTCTGATTTAAAGCACTGCAAAAAAGACAAAAGTCATAACTATCTGAAGTCTTCCACTTACAAATTATATTACAATTTAAATCGGTATATTTGTGTCTGTCGTATCCTAAGGATAACGCAGTCCGTATCCATTCGCAGATCCAAGTTTACTAACTGAGTGCTAAATTATACTGACGTTGGCGTAATTTTATGAAAGATATTAATCAAGGAATATGTTGCTTAAATTACATAATTCGTATAAGAGTTGTCAGAGAGGCCATTACAGTGGAAAAATTACATTTTGCCAAATAGGCCAATTTGTGCAGCAGATATCAGAGAGGATCAGGCAATGCTCCCCACCTTTATTTGAAGAATTAAGCCCTCCAAAGACGTGACGTGTGTCAAATTTAACACAATTCAATAGAGATGCTTGAAAGATATGAAACTAGAAACGTTTGAGTTAAATCAGTCGTTTGTATAAGAGGTACCAAAATCGGCTTAGGTACTTGGTCTATTTTTTTACAAGTTTTACAGGGAACTATAAACATACAAAGATATGCATGTACAGGGTGGCGCAATAGAACGTGCATATTTAAAAAATAGATTAAAAAATAAATACGAAAGGTATGGTTAAAATAAATCTAAGGCATTGTAGAGTAATAAATGGAGTTTATTTTTTAAAAATAACATCATCCAAATTGTGACCCTTTCTACGACGGCACTCCTCTAATCGCGGATATTCTCCTTGAGCTGAACGATGTTTCTTGGATTATTACTGTAGACTTTGTGTTTGACGTATCCCCACAAAAAAAGTCAAGAGGCGCCAAGTCTGGACTACGTGGGAGCCATGGGATATCACTTCTTTTCGAAATCAGTCTGCCAGGGAACACCACCGCCATGGAGTCATTTGATGTGTGACAGGTAGCTCCATCTTGTTGGAAACAAGTTCTGGAATTCACTATTCTTGAACTTTCAATTTCTGGAGTCAAAAATCCGTCCAACATTTCAACATAGCGTTCCGTATTAACCGTGACGTTTTGGCCCCGCGCATTTTCGAAGAAAAAAGGACCAATTATTCCTCTGCCAGAGATTGCTGCCCATACTGTCACTTTAGGACTATGCAATGGTTTCTGGTGTTTGATTTTGGGATTTTCACTGTTCCAGTAATGACAATTTTGAAGGTTTACGAACCCATTCATAAGGAAATGAGCCTCGTCAGAGAAAAGGATATTGTCAAAATTGGAAAATCGATTAAGCATTTCATTAGCAAATGCGAGCCTTGCTATGAAGTCAGACTCTTTCAATTCTTGTGTTAATTGCAGCTTATGTGGATGCAGTTTAAGATCCAATGTTAAAATTCGTTGCAAACTTCGTCGCGATAATTGTAAGACAGATGATCTCTTGCAAGTCGACATTTGTGGATTTCTTCGTACTGACTCCATAACTCTCTCAACATTGTCCTCGGTCCTTGATGTTCTTGGGCGACCATTTGCTTGTGGTTTAAATGTTGAACCGGTTTTTTCAAAACGCTGTACCCATATTTTAATTAAATTGGCACTCGGAGCTTCACTAATTCGCTGTAGTCCATATTCAGCACAATGCAGTCGCCTAGTAGCAATATATGAACGAGAGTTCTTGTAAAATGCGCGCACGCAAAATGCGCGACGCTTCCCGTCGAAGTGATTCATAGCGACTAAAACTCCATGACACTCCCCCGCCCGCGCCTTTTCTACCCCGCAAAAAAAGATGATGCAATATGCACGTTCTATTGCGCCACCCTGTACTTAAGCAGAAATCTGTACACATATTGTATGTAGATGTAGATTGTAGGTTAAAGATTGAATTTCGGAAAATCATCTAACCTGTGTGTGAAATGCCAGAAGGGGCGTGGTCATAGGCTCCGATTTCGTTTTGAGAACCTGGTTTGGGTAGCACGAGGGAGGTCCGTAAACTAGCCGATCAACAAAGAAGAGACATAAAAGTTGGGAAACATTTTCTTTATTTTTCAATAGCTCAATATTCAATAGCTCAATATTCGATAGCTTCTACGCCCTGTTTACAGCAAGAAGTGCCAAACTCCTTAAAATTGCCATCATCCGCAGATTTCACTTCTTCACCGTTGGCAAATCTCTCACCATTGAGCCGTTTTTTCAAGTTTGGAATTAGAATATAAATCCAGCGAATATGGTGCGTGATGAAGCAACTCGAACTTTATTTTATTAATTTTGGCCATCGCAATAGTAGGTGTGTGCACTGGAGCATTGTCTTGATGAAACAATCCTTTCTTTTACGTCAAAAGCAGCCTTTTTCCATAATTTAACTACCTAAATGCCGTAATAAATTAGCATAATGTTCGCCATTGTTGGTTTTTTTTTCCTGAAAATAATCAATAAAAAATAATCCCATGCACATCCCAAAAAACAGACGCCATGACCTTACCTGCAGATGGAACCGTCTTCTCCTTCTTTGGACACGATTCTCCCATTCCAGTCCACTGCTTTGACGATTCCTCAAATGTTGTCTCAAGTGTGAAGCGGTAGACCCATGTCTCATCCTTGGTTATAACTCCATGCGAAAATTCGGCTTTATTGCGATGAAACATCACCAAACATTCTACTGCCTGCAACATCTTCACGACGCTGTTATCAATCTATTGAAATCAAAAGCGGTAACCATCTTGCGCACAGCTTTTTCATCATCATCTTCAAATCGTCGGTCAATATACGATGTATAACACTTTTTGAAATGCTTATCATTTCAGCCTGCTCACGCACCTTCAGCCGACGATTATCCAATACCATTTCATGGATTTTCTTAACTGTGTCTGACGTGGACACGTCAATTGGTTGACCACTACGGTGTTCGTCTTGGCAGCTCGTACGATCTGATTTAAAATCTGATACCCAATATTTTACAGTCGTAAACGAAGGAGCAGAATCCCCCAGAAGAAAATCTAGCTGGGCTTTGATATTGATTGGACTGAGACTTTTAAATGAAAATATTGAATTACATAACGGTGACCAATTTTTTCCATATTTACAAATTCACTGAGATCGTTTATTTTAATGACTCAAATAAAAATACAAGACAACGTGGCGCCTTGAAACTTAAAACGTATGTTTCATATGGTTGCCACTTTTCACCAAAATAAGTTTATCAAACCACTAGCACCACATATACGTCAGGTAGGCTAGTTTTGGGAACACCTCGTAACATTAGTGGTACAACGCATCCAAAAGCGGTTGAGATGTGACGGAAGGTTTGCATCGCTCTGGTCGGCCGTCAACGTTTCTAGGCGATGTTATCAACGAAAATGTGAAGGAAATGATGACTGTAAGTCAATACTTCAGTTTGAGGAAGAAAGCTGCTGATTTGATCGCCTGATCCCGTGTTCAACACCGCATACAGCCACCTATCATAATTTGGGCGGCAGCCACCTAAATATGTCTGACGAACACAGTCGACAAGATTTGTAAATGCTTCTCAAACTGCGACGTTCGGAAACGTCATTACACTGTAAGTCCCGTTTTTATGAGTTTAAAAATAGAATGCATGTAAACTCACTAAAAGTGGGAAGCTCTCCCATCTCATTCAAGAGATGAAAGAGATTTTGTTTTTGGTTTAGCTGATAGACCTCCTGTGCCCCATGAATTAATTCGTAACACTTTTCACATTTGGTTCGGGTGTGAAGTGCATTAAAGAAAAGTATTTTCTTTAAAAACTCAAAGCTCAAAAGTCGCCGTGGCGAAACCGAAAAAACTAAAAAAATATGATGTTGACTGTTCCTTTGTGTGTCGCAGCTCAGAGCACGTAAGATTCGCGCCATAACATTAGATGACAAATAAAGTATGTAATCTGGGAATTGTGACGCGTTTAAAAAAATAAATTCGTCGAAAAAATCGGATTTGTGCAAAGAAACCTCGTAAGGCTATAATTTTAAATGATTTTCTGATAAATCTCAGCAAATATCATGAAACGACTACGGTATTCATCTTATATGGCTCCGACTGACTCGGAATAGCACTTCGAGGCTTCCCTTTCTGTCGGTAAAAGGCACAAAAGAGAATTCGAGGCGGAAATTAAAGTCTTTTCCGCAAAATGCATTCCCAAAATGTTTTGATGATTGGATTATGCAATGTCACAAGTTATTATTTCAGCAGAAGCCCACTTTGAAAAAGATACAACAAATCTGAATGAATGATAGATATTTTATGTTTTATTGACCAATTCCTGGAATTGTTTTTTCAGTTTTTTGCAATATAATTGCAATATTTTCACAAGTAGCTCCCCTAGAACTTTTTTTTAGCACCCTCAGGGTTTTCAGATTAGGTATGTTGAATGAAATGTTATGACTTTGTTCATTCCTAATTCGTTTGGAAAGAGTTCGGAATAGAAACTATTTGTAGAGCAGGATCTTCATCTCCAAATTGTGTGGAGTTTATGCTTGATGAACAGAAAAAGTGCAACATTTTCCGTTCCTCGCCAAAATATGATTGAGTTGCTAACCGTCTTGTACTGAACAGCCGTAGCAGACGCATACTGATTGATTGGAATCGAGTGATTTCCCATTCAACTTACTGACCATTCTCTGCAGATTAGTGTACAATACACATATAGTGGCCGTATTATTGGCTTCTTTTGTCTGTTCACAGTAGTGAAACGTTACAATCACACTCTGTTGACCAACTTGGTTGTCGTGGCTGCAACATCATCCACGTTCTGTTGCATGAATTGTGCTGAATTCCCCAAAGACAAATGTCTGCTGTAGCCAAGTGTGATGGTGAGTTAAATGTGTTTGTCAACAAATACGCAAATCGGAGAAGAAGAAGACAAAGCAGAAGCACAAAAGAAGCCTAAAGATATTTGCACCATTCGATTGGTGCGGATTGTGTAACTTTACTTAATGACCCCACCATTCATTCACTGGTCGGTGAACGCAAATAAGAATATATTGCCGTACGCCTATTCATATACATACTCGTATGTATCTTTGTTTCTTTGTGTATATCACTGGTGTACACAAATCTATGTGTATCTTACAGATACAATAAACTTGTGAAATTCATGAGTTTGATATTAAATGCAAATTTAATCGCTTATTGAAAATATCTATAATATGTCTGTGTGTGTGTTTAAGTGAAAAGTTTTTCCCAATTTTGTTACATAGGATACAACTGCGTTAGGTGACGAGTGGTGGGATGTTTTGCGGCTTACATGCAGTGCTCATGGCAAAGGTTTTTGAATATTATTTGCATTTGTAAAACTTTTACAACTATTTTAGGATAAAAAATATAACTTTTGTTAGGAAAAAGTCATGTCGCAAACACTGTGGGCTAATTTGTTTGGAATGGCTGAAAAATGAGCTTTATTTAGAGAAGTCAACAAGTGGATACGCTAAAGGAGGGACAACCACACAGTATTATAGTTAGCCAGTGTCAACCATAAAACAACCAGCTGATCCAGAGCAGTCTATTCAGACCTATTGGTGTGTAGTGTAAATGTATCACATACCGACAATTATACAATGAAAATTAGGACGTGTGATGGCGATGAAATTAAGCTCTGATTGTATTTACGTATAGAGTTATAACTTAGTCATAACAAAATGTGCTTCATGACTTTTTAAGTCGACCGTCTGTCGGGCTGCTGGCTGATATGCACGATAACCGCAATATGTCTTTATAAAACTTGGCACAACTGAATATTTTTCAGACCATAATCGGAAATTGTAAATGGGCTATATCACATCCTTAACTTCTAAAATCATCCACGTAAACAACCGATTTCACCAATAATATATTATTATGCTCATATCTTTGACTCAGTTCGACTAAATACATTTGAATTTTGATAAACATTAAGCGTTAAGTATAAAAATATGTTACAGAATGCAAATGAACTTCATTACCAAGTCGCTTCCAAGCGTTCCCATTACCAGCCGATACCAACCGTCCCTACAAATTCATATTCTTATCTTTATATATTTCAAGTAGTTGCATTGACTTCAGGCACACATAGTACGTTTGGTAAACTCATTTCTGGGAATGGAAAAATACTACATTTTGGCTCCCATCCTTGTATTTTACACATAAATAGACAGATTTATTGAAATTTTATTTTTCCAAGGGAAATCAACCCCCAATTCGCAGACTGCAGTAATTCAAATTAATGTCAATGGTACTGCGTTTAACTGCTTGTTGAAACGTGAAATATCGGCTGGATAACCACGCCCTTTTAGGCCCATATGGTCAAGATTCATATTTCAAATGGTATTTCATTCAATTGCTCTATAATTCAGCAGATAATAATTTAATAGGCGTCACTCTTTTAGTAAACTTAATTCTACGAATGAGAATTGTCTGTCTCACGTACAAATGAGCCAATTTGTTTTCTTTTTTTTAATTTCTACGTGGGAGACATTATGTGAAGGTTTTATATGAGTCTTGCTGTGAAAGCCTTACCCATGGTGTGCCACCATACAGGTGCCGTTCTCTAATCATATGCTTTTCTTTCTTGGTTATGTGTTCTTTCTTTCTTCTAGCGACGGCAAGCGCCCCTTTGGGGTACTCACACTAATCCCGAAGGATTAGCTAGACTGCCAGAGATTGGAAGTAGGTCCCTTGGAAAAACTTCCTCAGGTCCCACTCCCTCACTCGTCCAAAGTACCTTTGCAGCCACTTGGTATAAAGTGAACTACTTCCCGGGTAGGAGTTGAGGTATCTAGGAAAACCTCGGATAGATATGAACAGTGTTCTCCAAGCTAATGCCTTCCTTCACTGACACATGAGCAACGCAAAAGCACTGAAAACACTTGTTCGGGCAACCACAGCCAGCACGATCTCCCACCAGGGGTCCTACACCATTGACCAGGAAGGAACAATGTTCCTCGGGCACCTGGTCACCCGTGTTATCAGAAGAGAAGAACCCTCTGGTCTGGGTTTCGCAGACAAGCTACTCCAGTTTTGCTTTATCATACCTCGCATGGAACTGGTAATCCATAATAATACGGCATAGATTTTCAATGTCCGAGGAGAGAATATCAACACAGCAAAGTACACCATGCTCCAATCATAGTTCATTAACCAGATCTCTCTGGTCATACAACTATATTAACGGAGAGATAAATCTTCTGATACCTCCCGACGGCTTCTCTATGTCCGCACCTGTTGCCAGGATGTGTCTTGTTTAACTATGACTCTCCCCTTTACTTGGTTTTCGAAAAACGTGTTCCAAGATCAGTTTGACATTATATTATAGGTGAATCCCAAGACATAATCCACCTTTTTCCTAGGGCGTCTGGCAGAAGGCCACACTACTTTGTTTTTGTTCGCAAGCATCATACCCTTTGCCTGCTTAATTACAGGATCAGGTAGAGAGGTCTGCGTTTTAGGGGTAAGCGGTACAAAGCATCCTAGGAAACAGCCGCCTACCCACCTACGTGGGAGACAGTAGGTTCCAATAAAAAAGTTCAGTAATTCGTAATTTAGGCTTTTTAATTTGCGCTAATTCAGAACATTTGTTGATAAGTTCGTAGCCATTTGTCATGCCTTTTTGGTTCTCCGGACAGTTCTCAATTAACCTAAATGGAAGATTGGTGAAGGTATATATCAGTCAGCTGACCTAACTGAAACTTCTGTACTGGTTGCATGTTACAAACATTGCATTCTATCATATTGTGGCAAAGGATTTAAAAACGAAATCCACTCCTCCATTTTTTTTTTTTTTTTTTTTACTTCTAACGAAGTTTTACATTTCCATATCCGAATAACAGGTGGAGACGATATTTCTATTTCGGTTAAAAGTTTCCGTCCTCAGAAGTTATTTCAAAAGGAAAGCTGTAGTAAACTCGATTGGTATGACTTTAATAAAAGTATTCTAGATATTATCCTTTTGAGGCTTAACTTAAAACGTCAATTATTATATGTAGGAGCTTTAAGTTCACTTAACTAAAGCATAAAAAATTCCCCCAAAATTGTTCTGCTTTCAGATTAGAAAATTTGTCTACATAAGTTTTCAGCATGACAGATTTTCTGTTATTACATTACTATATAAAATTTCCTTATATCAGATATAACTGAACCCTTAGCTTAGTAACCGTTATAATTGATACATAAAAATAAAAAGTAATATAAAACTAGTTAAGAAATTTCAGATTAACTACCTTATAATAGAATTACCAACTATATGACCCATACAGGGACAACAGGTCAACAGGTGCAATAAAAGGGGAACAGAATCAGTTCTTAAAAGATTTAATATGCATTTGGTCAAGACTCCTCAACAAAAATTAATATTTCGGCCAAATTTCCCGAAAGATGCAAAATGCTACATATATATATATATATATATATATATATATATGTATATATATGTATATATATATATATATATATATATATATGTATATATATGTAGGGAATTAAAGGCTTCATTTAATTCTCCGTTTTATTTTATTTATTAAGAAGTTGAACCTTCTTGCTCCAGCGTCGATCAGCAAGAGAAAGACTTTTTTTGCTTCTCTTTTTCAGAACGACTCTAGTCATCTTCTGTCATCAGCTGTAACAGCTTTGATATTTTTGGTATCAATCAAAATCTGTTACAGAGATGTAATTTAAAGTATAAACTACAAACTAAGATGTTGCGTTCCCATGAGGTGTTTTGTGGGTACACCACATATATATATATATATATACATATACATATATATATATATATATATATATATATATATCTTCGCCCGACGTACTTTGGCGCAGGTGCGTAAGTGTGAAAAAAATGCTCTGAATTTAAACACAAAATAATTATGAGTTTCTGAAATTCTTCGCTTTGAAGTTATGTAGGCACCACTGGTTGTTGATAAATGTGGCCCCAAGTGCGTGACAACTCAGTCCGTTTTCAAACACAAAATATAGTCTGCTAAGTCATGCAGAATTTAGTTCAATTGAATGAAAGATATGAACGTAGAAATATGTGAGCTAAATAAGAGGGATACTAGCAAATATAGGATACACTGGATGGGGGGTGTCTGTTTGTATATCTTCACGGAATGAAGGTATATATCATTTGATACTTCAAAAATATAACATCCTGAAGGAGGCGTTTAAAGTACGAAGTACTTTTTGACTAAATGCGTTTCATGACTTTTTACATCAAACGAGTGATGTCTGTTTAGCTGACTGGCTGGCTACTGGACACGGTAATTGCGTAAGTCTTTATGGAACTTCTTCAAACTGAATTTCAGAAAATTAGTTAATTTATAACGGTTATAACGGTAGTTTATAAGTTCTATAAATATTTATGGCAGTTATCGTGTCTACTACTCAGCTAGACTGAACTGAGAAACAGACATTAAGGTTTCTTCCAAAGGGTTACATTTTGCTGCATCAAATAGTATGTACCGTCATCTCTCCGGGTGAAGGTTCAAAAAGTACCAATGAAATGAAACCTCCTGGATACAAGGAAGTATGAATACTTTTTCGATTTGTCTACAAATTATGCGTTTTACTGACTAACGTTTTTATACTTCGAGGAATATTGTCCGTTAAAAGTCAGCTTATCATAATAACAAATTTTTGCTTAACGTATTGGAAAGTAGCGCCTTTACCTAAATTTACGTAAGTCAAGCTCACTACAACTGCAAAAAAATTATCCCTTTATGTTTTGCGTGTCCAATACCATGAGCATAGCATATCAATAACAGTCTGCCGTTCCGCTTGTAACAACTAGAAATATTCAAATGAAACCCCGAACAGTATAGATATTTTGGTAGTAAAAAATTCTACGTCTGTCTGTCTATTGAAAGGACGATAAGATCACACAACTCGATATATGAGACAGAAATTTGGCATACAAATGTCAATCAAATCGGCCTAGTGGGAGAAAAAAGCTTACTATACAAGGAAAAGGAATTTCAGAAGTATTTTAAACAATCTTATCAATTCTTCGTTAACCAAAAGCAGTTTACGGTGGGAAGGACCATTTCAGGGATGTTACAAAAAATCTCAAACCAGTATAGAAATTTCAGTCAGGTGAACTGACATTTTGCGTTGGTGTAAAAGTATGACGGATGCCAAAATGGTCGTGGTGAGTGTCCATTTTCCTGAAAAATGCTCTGGCATTTTCATTCGCAGAATGAAGAGCTAAATTATATTGAATTTACTGAAATTAAATGAAAGATTTGGATCTGGGAATATGTGGTTAAGTTACAGAGAGGACGTCGTTATCCGGTTGATTTTTGAAACAGCAGCCTCAAAATAAGGCATTCTAGTGGTAGAATTAAATTTCGATAAATCGATCAATTTGTATGGAAATTACCAGAAAGGGTGTGGCAGCGACCTCCCTTTTCATCCTCAGGAGCATGACGTACGTCAAATTTGACTGAATCCTGTACAACTACTAGAAGGCAAGAACTCAGCCTAATGCAGCCTACCGATTAGAAATTACAGATTAGAAAGATTGAATATCGGAAAATCGAACAAGTATTATGTGGTGCACAGGAAGGGGTGTAGCAATCCTGACCATTTTCACTGGGATCTTACTTCGTCAAACTTAGTTCAAATTCGAATTTAGTGCAACTATTTAATAGAAATGAATTTAAGAATGTAAAATCCATTGCTATGGTCTGACAAAAAATTTGAGCTGTGACAAGCTTTGACAAGTTAAGTAATGATTTTCGATCAGCCATACAGACGGGCATCTCTCAATCGACTTAAAAAGTCATGAAACACATTTCGTCAAAAGGTACTTTCTACTTCCTACGCGTATATTTCCGTATTACATTTTTGACCATATCAACTGATATAAACCTCCTTTTGTTCGATTGAAGGTATTAAAATTTCTCTTTTCACCAGAAAAGTTCAATTGCTAAGTATGAGAAGATTTGACGTTTGACAGGCCATACAGCGATTGTTTTTCAACACCAGTTCCACCAGTTATTCAATCATCAAAAGCAATATGTGATGGTAGTTGATAAATACCGGTATGGACTACGTAATTGTGAGCGCTGTTATTGAATAACACCAAAACTAAACATAAATTTTCACAGAAAAATAAAAATTTGTTGATATATAACATGGGGGAGGAGTGGTTTTTGACGCGCTATTTATCTGACTATGAGTCTATATATTCCTAAACTTTCTCTGGTCATAGGAATACGTTGTAAAAAATGACGGCTGCTGGAAGAGGCAATACAGTCGGAAAAAGCAATCTTAGTTAATATATATTTTAATTGCACTCCTCTAATTGAGGGAGTGGTTATTGACAAATGTTTCAGTCGATATATTGCTGGAAAAAGAGCTACTTTGGTAAATTGTGCATGAAGAGAGGTGTACGACGATAAACCCACTTATATTGCAACGAAACAGCACATCGTACAGAGCACTATGACTTACAATCCACAGTGCCTTGAACCAGCAAAATATCTGTCTACTTGTTGTAGTAAAATTTGTCCAAATTTACAATAGTTAACTACAGTTTGGCATAAGCAAATGATTCGATCAAAACTAACATCTAATACAACATTTGGTTGTGCTGGTATTCCTACCTTCGTTGCCTGATTTTGAAAAGTATTACTTATTTCGCCTCGATTATATCTTTAAATATTTTTCTGTAATACTGAGGTCCTTCAGTGCTAAAAGAACAAGAGGGAAAAACTCAATTTAAAGAGTGGGCACAGATAAACTATTTTAGAGCGTTTTACTTCCTACTCTTGCTAACAAAACTATTTACACGACATTAAAATATTCAAAACAATAAAACTTTTTCTTGCATTTTAAACTAAAAGAGGATACCTAGGTTGGGGTTTGGGTGGCCAATGTGCCACATATAATAAATAAATATAAATTTTGTCAAATTTAACTGTCTTCTTTCGTATTTTTGATTTAGTTGAGAAATATAGAGAATTAAATGCGCGGTATACTACGAATTTTTTTCTTACATTTCTACTAACATGGAATAAACAAATTTAAAATAAATTATTTCAAGCCTGAGATAAGTTTTTACTTTACTTTTTGTACAGATACAACTTTTTAATTATTATGATTAAGATTTTTTATTTTAAAATGGGTTTTAAAATGAATTTTGGTGTAGTTAGGGGCAAGCAAATTATGGATTACAGGGCCAGAGGAAACTTTGACATATCGGTAAATTTGAATGGGAGTTACATCATGTGACAATGTCGGCAAATTTCACACTCGTGTCAAATTTTACCAAGCGCATGACGTGTTACAAAAATTTGACTGAATTCGGTATAAATTCTTGAATGATATGGAGCTAAAAATATATGGGACAAATGGGTCGTCGGTGTGGGAGGTGCCATTGGCAATGTGATTACATGATTGCTTTTTCCGAAATTTAAGCAAGTGTCAGAGATTTTACCAAGTCTCAGAGAATAAACGATTATCGTATACTTCTAATTAGAAACTTGAGTGAAAAGATTAAATCAAATTACCTGAAGTGTGAGACAAAACGTTCAATTTCATTCTCGGACTTTATTTTGGCAAACACCAAATTTTGGTAAATTTAGTGCAACGGAATACAAGATCTGAATCTAAGAACGTAAAGCTAGGTATAGGTCAGAATTATCAGAATATAAACTTAAAAATATCTGTCCTAAATTGGTCATTTGTGTGGGATGCATCAGCAACGTCACGGTTAATCAGGCGACATTTTCAAATTTTACTAGACATTATTAGGCAACATAATGTAGTCCATTTACAATACAATCTGATTTACCAAAATATAAGGAAGTTCATTAAGATTTACGACAGTAAACCTTGTCTACCGCCCAGTCTAATATATAATGCCTGATAAGGCTAGGGAAAACTGGCCCAAGTAAACATGCTCCTTTCGATATCTAATATAAAAATGACCGATTTGACCCATATATGTAGGCTTCGTATTTTTCAATCAATTGCACATTGTTCAGTAAAATTTGACTTTCCGCAATGGGTAGGTGTATCAAATGATATGTATCTTCATTCCTTCGATCGAGCATGCAAACGTGTTTTTTGGGTGTTTAAATCTAACATATTGATATCAGACCGATATCTTTCGAAAAAGAATCGTAAAAGATATGTGTGCGAGCAATATAATTTCCATCACGTGGAAATTTTCAGTTGGGAAAACAGATTAAATTTTTAGCTGGTTGTGAATTCGTCCTAATATAATGTAACTAAAATTCACAGAGGAGGCATTTGAAGCAGTTATACATTTTGCAATTTTTTCACTCATTTACACCGCATAATCTCTTCAATGTATGTGACATAACATAGCCTCATTCACCTACTTTTCCACTTTCATTACCACAAACCACTCTCACTGATTCCTCCTGAATATTTTACGTCCATATCGCAGATTATGAGTCAACGGATATGATGCTACCGACTAATGTTGACATCCAAAGTAAATTCTGGTGTTGTAGGCATAGCGAATCATTGCATGGCATTTAATTGCAAAGTTGATTCGTTTAAATGAGCCCATTGTGATAGACCAGGTTGCTATTATCGTTAAACGCCTCGAAATTACTCTAATGTTTCGCTCCAACACTGGCTACAACAAACACAGCGGTTGTTAAAGCAAACAATACGTGAGGTAGAGGTACTTGCATGTCCACTAACCTATTACACCTCTCCAGTTATACGTTGCCCGAATATTAAATAGTACATACATTTTCTATGCAGATTTGATGATGATTTAACCTCGCCTGGGATTCCCCTCCGTAAATGGGAGGGTATTCGGTTAACCAACCACCAACTGTTTAGGGGGTTTTCAACTCTTAATGCATCCGACGTCGCCGGTTTACACAATGTCGGAGAGTTTGTTCATGATGACGAAGATTGTAGTAACTTTGGGTCCATTATAAGCGGTCATTGTGCTCATTAACGTTGGGTGTTGGTTGAGCGGTGGATTTTTTGTGTAATGTGGAACTAAACAAGATTTAGTTTATGCTTTGGTCTCACTTTCTTTGTTTCTGTTTACCATGAGATACCAATCAGCGGCAACAGTAGCTGGTGCAACAAAAAGACTGGTATTAATTCCAGATTTCGTCACCGCAATTATTTTAATTGTGCACTTTTCATACTTTGTTTGCTCGCTGCCAAAATCTGTTCAAATATATCTCACACAGTACCTGTCGTGCGCCTCCCCCACCGTTCAGGCAATTCGGCTGCCTGATTTTTTACTGTGACACATCAAACTCAATAACAATATTTATTTATCTTGCCTTTAAGCAAGTGATTTATAAACAATTTGGCACATCATGCGAGTGGGGTTCGGAGAAAAGTTCATTTGTATGAACTTTAAATGTGTGTTCATTTAAATGATTTATATTGAAGTTCCATCCACATAAATGAACGAATTAGCGAATATATCCTTTTTGGCATGCCTTTCGTTGAACTGGATTACACTAAGTCAATTTTTGGACATGCTTAACACTTGTTAAATTTCCGATTAGAATTGCCAATCAGTGGAATGGTCAATATATAACATATGAATATATGAAATATAACATGAAGAGATATTATTTTATATATATTATCCTATATCTTTTTATATATAAACTTCATTCTTGCACCGGTATACTGAATGTTTTTGATTTTGTGGGCCAATTTGCAGGTGCTCAATTTAAATCAATGGTTAAAATTCTAAATATTTGCACTGGTACTTAGTGGCACTTTTTGACAAGATTCAATAGCCAATAGATTCATCTGTGATGTTCTTAACTCGTTACGGAGCTCAAATTTCCAACATAGCGTGCATATACGCCGAATAAGAATCCTGGACCATTTCAGTATTCCACCCATGGGCTCCACCATCTTCGTTGTCCAGATGCGCTCACTTTATATTCATATTCGAAACTTTTTGGTGTACATGCGCAACCGATCAGAAGTTGTATCTGCTCCAGTTTTTCAGTGATGGGCGTTATTCTCTTCATTTGCCATATGTGCCTGTTTATCCTCTCCAGGTTTCATCACAGCCGGAATTCAATTTGTTGGCGAGCATATACGCCCACTCCGATCCTACGCGGGGTATCCTGGAAAAGAACGTCACCTTTTTTATTCCGCAGATTCGATCGCTAACTTATTTTAATAGTCACAGGTCCGAATTTCTGTTCTAATAAGCCCGTATCCAGCGACAGTACTGATTCTATGTTTTCCATTTTATGGTCCACTATTTTTGTAAAATTGGAAGTGTTTCTGGCGGCCAGGGCAACACCCGCAACTTCATAATAGAGTAAATGTGTCTTCGCTGGTTTGAATCTTCGCTAATTATATACGTATTAACTTCACACACTTTATGTGTGAAACTTCGGTCTGTGAACGTTTTGGTCTGGCCGAAGCTGTGGCGCCCATCGTGGCTTTTTTGTATTATTATCGACCACATCCACCACTGAATCCCGGAAGAAGCCGGAAGAAGAAATATATATGTAGAAGTCGTATAGCAAGCGATACCATGGGATTGTCAGAAATACGACTTGTGCTAAAAATAGAGCATGCATTCGATTGTGACCGACCGTGGCATGATGCGTATGGTAGTGGGTTCGATCCCCCGATACGACCATCTATCGTTATTTGATCGTCAATCGCATCATCGTGTCTGACAAACGCTTCGAGTAGTCGCTTAAATGTCAAGTCTAGTTTATCCTTCTTAAACTGGTCTTTAAAATCGTCGCTAATCCGTTAGTACTGTAGAATAAGTCTACAAATAGAATGTGTATAGGCTGACTGAATGTGAGAAAGTCTCATTTAAGAGTTTTTTTTTGCAATAGCTCCACTCGTATTCATTTGATATTGATTGAAAATTGACTGTCAAAAAGATTTCTTCCTTCTCCACAAATCGCCCAATAAAAGGCCCGCGGCGAATGCTTAAACGAAATACTGAAAACAGTATGGTCATATTTGAAACGTGGTGAACTGACGTGCCATCTTTACCCAATGTCCTGTTGCCTTGTTACAAAAATGTGCTGGGTACCAGAAGGGACATGGTAAACCAGGGACCATTTGTATTTGTAAAATAGACCATTCAACTTTAGAAAACGCCATAACGCAGAACAGTTAACAAGAGCTAATGTTACTGCGGCAAACGAATTGGTGATTACTGGAAAAAAGTAAATTTCGACAAAAGGGCTAATTCGTGTGGGAGGTACCAGATGGGGTATGGCAATACCGTTAATTTTCAGAACTGGTGGCGGCAAAGTCACAAGTAATGCCTTATTTAATTAAATTCAGTATAACCTCTTGAAAGACGTGTTAAGAATTTATGAGTTAAATCGGTCATTTGTATGGGATGAACTAGAAGATCGATATTTTCAAATTTTAACTAGCATTACAGAATAGTGCACTAGGCAACAATTTTGGTTTACTAAATAAGAAAAACTGAATTTCGGAAAATCGATCAATTTGTATGGGATGTACCAGAAATGGTCTGATAAAGAAATCCATTTCCATTTTCGGAATCTACGTTAGCAAACACTTAACGATTACCAAATTTGAGTGAATTTAACGCAAAGAAGTGGAAAGATCTATACGTATGAATATATAGGTCAAATTGCTCATTTCCCTGGTTGGTATCAAGTCCGTTTTACAGAATTGAGCTCACGGAGCGCACGTTGGTTGTGTACAACTGTCATTTGTATTGGAGCTACTAGAATGGTTGTAATTAATCGTTTGATATTTTCAAAATTTTTCTAACCATTATAAAAAAAATATATTGGACAAAAATTTAGATTACTGCCGCCGACGTATTTTGGCCTCCATGCTGATTCACGCATATGCGGCACCTGAGCAGAAAATTATTTATTGCGGATCGTCTCGATTATTGTTTTAAATGGACTACTTCAATTCGGTCAAATTCCTTGGTTTCGTTTTGTATACCTCTTGCTTGACATACGTCATTAGAAAAAGTCTAGTACAGTCAGGTCAGATGTCCTTGGGGGCCAGCGGAAAGAGGAGTATCTGTATTTTTATTTTATTTGGGAATTTTCGCCATAACCAGTCTGGCTATGTGTGCAGTTGCTTTCTTTTTGCTGGAAACAAACTCCTTCAACATTTTTAAATAACAATTCCTATTGGCCCCCGTTTTGTGTTTGTAGCACGATTTGTGCGCCACCCTGTTTTTTATATTATTTTATATAATATATGCATATCAGGTATCAATATTTCATTTTTTTTTTAATTTCGTGCCGTTGTATTGAGAATTTATGCTGCAACATTTGTGCGGAACTAACAACTTTACCATTGCAAGCAACAAATTGCATCACTTCAAATTATTATTTTTTCAAAAAAAAGTATTATGTTTACCATCTTACAGTAGTATACATTTACATTATTGGAGGCAATCTGGAAGCTCTTCAGCTGGAAGTAAAGAATCGGCACATTCTTCTACCTTGTCATTAATGAAAATGTTTTCTTTTTTGGAGTACTTCTATCTTGTTCTTGCTGTAATCTAAATGGATGACGTGCGAAAAGAATACAGACTACAATCTATAACCGGTTTCAGTTGTTTCACCTGTCATAATCACTTATTACGAAATAACTATTTGTTTCATGAAATGTTGTTGCCACAAAACTTCTAAAGATGTCTAATGGCAATAATATTCACGCCAGACCCCTCGTTTCCACATCTATCCACAATGCGTTACAGGCTTTACGGTGTTTTATGGGTCATGATGTTAGCATTTTTCAATGTCAACGCGACATTTCCCTTTGAAAAGATCATTGGAATCTTGAAATAATATGGAAGAATGCGCTTATAATTTGACACGCATTCGCTCATTAAAAGGGGTGCCGAGTATATTTTATTTGAAATTTCTCAGCATGCAAGATAATTAACGCAATTTTATACATAATTCGCCTCATTAAAATATCATTGTAAATGAATTCCAAGTAACTCTTTTGTATATGTTTTCAGAGCAAAGAGCTGTGTGGAATAATTGAAGCAACAAGCGATTTTAGTAAATTCGAAATTTCTTTTATTTGTGTTTATACGTATTTCAAACCGGTTATTAGATTGGAAAACTTGTTCACGAGTTTTGGACAAGAAAAGTTTCATGTGAAGCATGTTATTTTATATGAAAAAATAAGAATCAATAAGGTGGACAATGGGAATGAATAAAAAAATAGATATAAAATTTACATACAAAATGGTGAAATTAAATACAAAATACGTATATTTCAAACCCGACAATTCGTATAAACGAAGTGAACTGGTTTTCCGAAAACAACGGCTACAACTAAAGTGATGGCCGGCTTGTTCAGAATATCAATTTTAAAATTATTCGAAAAATTTCTATGTTCAAAAACTGATTTTGGATTATTTGGCCGCTAAAAAACAGTTTGTAAAAATTTTAATTAAATTTTACCGCTGGAAAAAAATTAAATGGAGAATATTTGTTACATTAAGAAAATGTGCACTGTAATTAACAAAAATAATTACGCAACGCTATGTAGACAAAATCTAGAGTTCAGGAAATCAGTTAAAGTAATTTGTTCTTCGTCTTTCACGTTGCACTCACAAACTAGATACGGAGTTGAATAAATTGAAATGTAAAGCTCATAAAAATAAGCGGATCTTGATTATTTCCAGATGGTCATAACTGTAAAAGTCATTGGTCCCTGCCAAGGATTTTGTAATGCCTATGATTTTAGCGGTCAATATCTACACTTCAGTTTGCAGTCATTTGAAAAAATATTAATCTGTAACTACCAAAATTAATTTCTAAATATTTTCATTGGTTTGAATTCCTATTTTATACCGCACAAAAAAAACACACTTCTGTAGTTTCGAGAAACTGCCTCACCTGATGTGCTTTTTAAATGAAAAAGACTATTTTGAAAAAATTTGAAAAACGGTTTTGGGTTTTGAATACTATCAACGATAATCAATTGAAAAATAAACCTTTAACTCCTGTTTATAACGCATGTGGGTTCTGTTTTTAGAAGGATATATAAGGCGTGCTTTTATATTAGGTAATCTTTGTTCCCATATAAAATAACCATTTTAATAAATTCAAATTTTTAAATCTAAAAATTTAAAAAAAAATGAAGCTGCATTTAAGATGCTCCATTCTGAGGTTTGCATTTTCAAATTTCCAAATTTTTAGGCTTGCAGGCTTTGGACTTTACGTAGCCCGAATGGAAAAAATCTAAATATATGATTTCTCACAATCTACGAGGGCAATTCGACGATCTGAAGTATCAAATTAACTGCTCCCTCAATTATGCTGTATATGTAGTTTCACCGTCTGTATGACAAATGGCGTCATCTTGTTGGAACCAAACGCCATCTAATGGCAGCTTCAGTCGAAGTGTCTTTTGGTGATGAAGTGTTGAACAATACTAAAAAATGGCGCCATCTTGTTAGAACCGAATACAAGCATAATGCTAAGAAAAATTTTAGGGAAATTTTGATCTGTCATAAAATCCCCACTGCTGTGTTTCCATAATGAAATATTGAACGATACTGTCATAACAGTTTATTATGTTATAAAGTCTCCATTGAAAAAAAAATACCTCTGAATAGGTTAGCCTTAGAAGGACATTTGTGATAAATATCCTGCGGATGTAGATTCAATTGTGATGAAATTTAGAAACAATAAATAGCATCTAAGTCATTGAGCATACATTAATTTGATGTTTTAAATATCGTATGTCTTACAAGACTTGAATAGGAACTCAAATTTAGTCAATATGTTTGTACCTTCACCCGAAGCAATGAATATATCGAATGCGCCGGCTTATCCTTTTTTCGTTTTCAAAAGTAAAGCTAAATAAAATATACATAAGGCTATGATATCGATGAAACTTATATTTCATTATAATATTTGGGCCATGACATTATGCACGAAATACGAGGTGTGTTCAAAAAAAAAAGGTGAATTTTCTAATATCACGGGCTACGTACATTCGACTTTCGATTATTATTATTTTTTTTTACGTTGGTACACTCGTCTCGAAGACATGTCGACGGTTTTATTCATATACCATGTCTAGTTTGTTTGTGAGAGACAGAAATAAGACAATTTTCTTGTTTCGATTTTTTTTATCGAAAAAAAATGGATTAAAGATGTTGCATCAAATTTTGTGTGTTAAAAATGGAATTAAATGCTAACAAAAAACACTTGAAATGTTTATAGTGGCATACGGTGAGAGTACTCTGAGTGAAAAAAATGTTTACAAGTGGTACCAGCTTTTCACAGAAGGTCGAGAAGATAGGAATGACGACGCTCGCTCTGGACGCCACAGCACATCAACAACCGATAAAAATGTTGAGAAAGTGAAGAAAATTGTTATGGAGAATCGTCGAATCACAACTAAAGAAGTTGCTTAGAATGTCGGCATATCGGTTGGCTCATGTCATGCAATCTTATCGGAAAATTTGAAGTGTGTAGCAGCGAAGTTCGTTCCAAAATAGCTGAATTTTGACCAAAAACAACGTCGCATGAGTATCGCTCAGGAGTTGTTAAATGACGTCAACGATGATTCAGATTTGCTGAAAAGGGTCACAACTGGTAACAAAAATGGGCGGGGTATATTTAGGTAAGGATTTACTTAGATCAGTTCATATGAATGAAATCTCTGCGCCGGTTTTAATATTGCGTACTTAATTTAAAATTGGGAAACTTAAACTTTTCACATCAAGATTAAACACATATTTTGAGAATCAAACTGATGTTCGCATGCACGGCAATCCAACACAGTAACTAACGCTGAGTAATCGGTTACGGTAGACGATTTGTTATAAATGTTATAGATTATCTTTTCATTTTATTATTTGTTGATTTAGAAAATCAATGCTACACCTCATCCCACAAATGGCAGAATACATTTTGTAGCAAATCTAACCAAGACAATAACCGCCATTAATATACCAAAATATCGTCTAAAATGCCTTCCATTTCTATATCTCAAACTGGAGTTGAATCGATCACACCAAATTTAAATTACAAGTATATACCAATAAATTTTCTGTTTAATATTTCGATTTAGAATCTCGAGGAATCTAGCTTTTAATAAATTACACATTTTATGTCAACATTACCTCAATCTCCCTTAACGTTCGCCATTTACGATTAATTTTCTTCTTCTTTCCACCGAGTAGGATGTTAGGGCAATTATTCTAATCCCATTAGATGCGCTTTTCTCACGAATCAACACAGAACAGGTGAAGGAGGAGTGAGCATGAACATAAAAGCATTTATTTCATTTGATATTTATGAAATGTTTATTTCACATTTATGAAATGTTTATTTCATAAATATCACCACTAGCCAAATCCACTATGAGTCCACAAGGAAACGGTTGGCAAAATCTCAAATGATGCTTAAAACGACGTTTCTCCTTTCCCGTCCAAATTCCCGTCCGTACAAATTTCCGATCTCTCAACTGTCATTTCAAGATACTTTTGAAGTTGTAGATACCACAAAGCAAGTGAGTATGTTGCCACAGCCATTGGTACTTGGCCACAAATGCCCAGGTCGACGATGTTTTATGATACCAAAGTTGATAGATGCTTCTAGGTCTGTCTGGAATGACGCCGACGACAACGACAACGATGCAGATGGAGATGAAGATGAAGATGTGGACGATGACGATTACTTTGTTGACTGCTGGTGGTGGTGTCGGTGCGACAGATGCCGTATTCCAAAAGTTTTAATTTCAACATTTGCATTATAACAACGCAATGATTCCATGGAATTGTGCTACAGTACCATCTGATTAAGGTGAGTTTTTTTGCGACAAAATGGTGGAAAAAAATCCATATTTGTATCATTTTTTAAAACGCCTCGAGTAACCTGTTTTGCCTTGAACTGGCATAGTAAAGATCTCCCCCCTTAAATCGATATTACGGTACAGTCGAGAGACAGCAAGCTGGGTGTTTTTTCAAGAACCCAGTTACATAGTTTCTCTCTTCAGTTAATGGAGCTTTGCAAATACTTGAAATATGTGCCAAGAATGATTTCGAGTTGAAACGGAAAATGATCGGAAATTACTTCCGATCTAAACGATAATAAATTGATTAATATTGGACCACCCCTCTGTTGACATATAATTTCAGCACAACAAGGCAACGATCAGAAATGTTTAATATCAAATTTTCCCCCACTTCAAGCATTGCGCTAATGTGTGCACCGCATTGGCATATTCAAACACAAATATAGGCCAATAAATAATAATTAAGATTCCAATTTAAGAGGCTCATAAGCTACGTTTTGTTCCACAAAATAATATCAGTTTTACATCAATATTAATCTTCGGGTAGTGGAACCTGTAGAAGCTAATAATAAGCGTAACAGAAATTCCTACCAGGTAAACTGATTTACATTTAACTTTAACTTATGTAGCAAAGTATACCACGAAGTAGAAGACTGCAAAACAAGTAAAATTATAACTTTCTGAAGTCATCCGCTTAAAAACTATACGTGGACAACTGATTAAATCGGTCAATTTGTATGTGTATGTAGGGGCATGGTAAACGAGGCGATTTTCACTTCAAAAACTAACTTATTATAATGTTGCTAATTGTTAATTAGATTGTTACATTAATTAAATGTTTATCATAGAGAAAAAATTCGCAATCTACGACTCACAGTGTACGAATAAGAGATTCCACTCGATAAATTAAATTCCGATAAATCGGACAACATATGTGGGAGGTATCAGATGTAAAGTGGCAGAACTTTGTTCATCAAATGCATAAATTCAGCTCAACATCAAGATATGGGGTTAAGCATATATATGGATTAAATCGGTCATTTATATGGTCAATTTTTCTCAAGTCTTGTTATAACACAATAAAAGGAACAAAACTAGGGTTTTTGCTGCATTCTACTGCCTATTCGTATAGAAAAAGTTTTTCGTAGAGTCAAAGGGAAAAAGGAAAAATTGTTTGATTTGTATGTTACCTACCAGAAGGGGTGTGAAAATGCGATCTATTTCATGTGAAGAGTCTTCTTTAGCAAACTTTAGACGTGTGCCAACTTTGACTGTTCTCATTTCAAATAGTTTTATAATTTTTGTAAGGATTTATGACGTACCCACCAGCCAGTCAGCAAGAGAGACAGATAGACATCGCTCAACCGACTTAAAAAGTTATGAAACACATTTGATAAAAAGATACTTGGGATTTTAGACGCTTCCTTTTGAATACAAGCGAATAGTTATAGTGAACAAATTCAATTTCGAAAAGTTTAAAAATTTTCGTAAATATTTACGGACATCGTTCAATCGACTTAAAACGGTATGAAACACAGTTGACTGAAATATGCTTGATCCTTTAAACGCTTTGTTCTGGGTTTTAAATTTCTGCAGTGTTAAATAACATATACGTTCATTCCTTCAGGCGGAGGTATTCGAGGAGACTTTTCAAAAGTTGAGTTCATTTGTGTGGAGCATACCTGGACGAGCAGAATTAACCGTCTCGTTGTTAGCAGTCATGGCAAACGATACAAAATATCACAAATATTCAAATTTTGTATAAATTGGGCAGACCAATTCTATTTTAAATGAGAGGGGCTAAAATGGACTCGATGAGCTTGTCAGGACAGTTATATGGTGATAACTGAGGGGATAGGGCATACTGTCCCCATGTAAATACTGACATAAAATTTACTAAATTTTAAAAGAATTGTGAATATAAATAGAAAATTGTAGGCGAAGAAGTAAATAATAGGAAATGCGGCATTTTTTGTGGGAGCTACCAGTACGTGATCGGTTGGCTTGCCTAGCATGCCGATGGTTTGATAATGAAAATAGGTAAAACCAACACGTTCCTTCTTTTACCTCTCGTACAAAAAGACAGATTTGATGAAAAAAAAACCTTTTACATGGTTAATGGAACTGATATACGAAAAATGTCAAAATAATTTTAGTGATTAATATATCCGGCATTAAGGGGCATTTAAACACATCTTTCTCATACATAGACTTCATTAAATCTTTGGCTATTGTATTTTTGCTTACACGCTGTTTTAATATTGCAACTGAATGAGCTAAAAATATCAATTCCAGCACATCCCATATAAAATGCCGCATTAGGCCAAAATTATTGTTTCTTCTATAATTGTGAATTTATAGTATAAAATTATCCCGATCCTATTAAGGGTCATAAAAAGAAAAAAGCATACGTTACGGTACCTCTTATTGTACTCCCTTTTGTTGGAACATGTAGGAAGATTTTGATCTCAAGCGAAATTTTCGTTTTCTCTTTATTACGAAATTTTTGTTTTTTAAATATTTGATACTCTTGCTATTAAATTAAATAAAAATGCCAGTAATATAAAACAAAAATTATTACCAAACGAAATTTTCGGAAGAGCCAAATGAATAGTAACCAAACATTTTGACTTTTGACTAGTACAGTGGTAATACATTTTGTCATACTTGCTCAGGTTTATATTTATATTTATTAAAGTTTTACTTAATGTCGTCAATTATGTATGGAATACAATATCAGATAAATGTCCGCCTCTGTTAGCCTCGGAAATGCGAGCCCTTTTGAGCACGTTTTCCACTACATTTTCACAAATTTCAATCGTTATTTCATTAGTTTCATCACGAATATTTTGTTTGAGTTGCTCAAGCAACTCTGGTTTGTTTGCATAAACCTTGCTTTTCAGATATCCTCACAAAAAGAAGTCCGGAGCAGTCAAATTTGGCGACCGTGGAGGCCATTCAACATCACCATTTCTTGAAATAACTTGTTGCGGAAAGAGTTCTCGCAGTAATTCCATTGTAATCCAAGCTGTACGCGATGTGGCATCGTCTTGTTGATACCACATGTTAACCAAGTCCAAAGGATGCTGTTGTGGCGTTAAAAAGTTTTCAATCATATCACGATATCGCTCCCCATTGACAGTTACCAAAGAAGTAAGGCCCAATGATTCCTCCTGACCAAATTGCACACCAGACTGTCACTTTTAATGGATACAAAGGAGACTGATGAATAATTTGAGGGGTTTCCATTGCTTGATAGATTGTTTTGAAGACTTTCATGGGCAGCAATAATGTTTTCAGCCGATCTTGCAGTATGTTGTGGTCCATGCCTGGCCCTATCAGCTACAGAGCCTCTTTCTTCGAAATCATTCACTACACGATAAATAGTGCGTCTTGTTGGCACATTGGTTCTTACAAAAATTTCACGTAATTTTCTCATCGTCACAGTAATCGATGATTACTTTTGATAAAATGTTTTACCGATTAAAACATGTTGGTTTATCGAATATTTGTGCCACGTCTCTACTTCACAACTGCCAAATATGAACTGTCAAAACTAATGTTTATGAAAATGGCGGCAAAACAAAGTAGTAACTTTCCCGACGAACACCCTGTATAATATACTATATAATTTATAGTATATAATATGAAGTATATATATGTATAACAACTCGTCCATGCAGACAGTTGTTTGGGATTTTGTAATGTATCTTCGATAACTTTGGGGTCGTTTTTCCAAAAAATGAAAAAAAGTTCACCCTTTTACACACTGACTCTTTGGTTGTCTTTAACCACAATTCCCTCGTAATTGTTATTTGTCTATTTGGCCCGTTTTAGCTGCTGGATAGCTGAATCTTGTGACAGGAGATTTTACAATTGCTGTGAGGAAGAAAAGCCACACACAGACGGGATGAGGATAACAACCATTATTGAGATTAATATTTGTGTAGGTTTTTTAAATAATGTTTGGTTACCTTTTTCTCGGTTCTACCAACTTGACTTGAAATTATCATAAAATTTTATTTTCATTTTCATGAAAAACATTCATCTATGGTTACACGGACTAGAGACGTGCCACAAGATGTCATACCTTCACGGAATACAAGATGTAATTACCTAAGATATGTTTTCATTTAGCATTTCAATAGAATTATCAGTCAAGCATGCTTACTGCAAAATTAATAGATCAAAACTTCTTAATGTTATTTAAAAAAAAATTGTGTTAAACAAAATTATATATTCATATTTGCGTATATTCGTAAGTAAATACATTTGTTGATATGAAGTTAATTTAGCTTCATTCAGTTCATGTTTTTGTTGTATTTTTCGTACATCTTGCATAACTACATTGCAAAATTTTACAAATACAAACTTATGCAATTAATTTATTTCAGAAACCTATACAGAAAATTTTGTAATTTGTTTAGACTTCAAATTAAGGAGAAACTTTTTGGAATATTTTGTCGAAATATAGTGCTGAGAACGATATCGAAATATGGATGCGGTATGATATTATTAATTTCAGAAAACCATTAATTGAAAATATATATGTAGTATTATAACATAATACTATATTTTCACAAAATTGGCCTATTTTCTGAAATTCAATCTTTACTCTGTATTTTCTAATTCGTAGACTTTTGGTACAAATGTCCTCTTTTTCTCACATATTCCTGACTTCACGTTTTCATTCGTCATTTCTTTAATTGACCTAGTACTGAGAACGAAAATGGCATTGCCACGTTCCTTCTGGTAGAAATTACAATCGAAAATTTTGATTTCTGCTAGCCGTTACAGTGAAATTAAGTTTTTCTATTATAATCTCTAACTTGAAGACTGCAGCCACTAACCGTTGCCGTTGTATTGTACTATCATGTATCATAACTACGGCCTCTCTTATAGCTCTCACATTAGTATCGTAGTTTAATCTATATATTCCTAAATTCATATCTGTGATTAAATTGAACTGAATTCGATATAATTTAGCGCACGTCCGGCTTTTGATAAACTTAGTTTTGCGAATGAAAATGCACTGCTATGTCACGTCGCTTAGAGTACCACACTTACAAATTGGTCGATTCTGCAAAAGTCAGTTACTCTATAACTTCTAAGCGCTGGATTTGAGACAGTTATAGTTGTGCCACTTTTACTGTTGTTTAATTTAAAATGTTGCTACAAAAAAATTTAACGATTCACCATGTCCCTTTTGGCACTCCTTACACTTATGCATCAACACAAAAGGAAGTTAGGGGAAGGTGTCTGTAAGTCAGTTCACCTAACTGAAATTTCTGTATGTCATTGTTTCGCCAAAAAACCAAAGGTATTCAGTCTATATGATTTTCTTCCATGATTTAATGTAACAAATTGAGTCTGCGCACAATGTACAGCAATGAGCCTGCCCGTACTGACGTTTTTTATTTGGAGTTCATATTTTTTACCTGGAAAGTACTTTTCAAATGTAAACAAAAACTTTGAAACATCATTCGACACAGTAGAATATTTCTCCATGTTCCTCCCTCCATAGTAAGCGCGTTTCAAAGAGATGTGTCTGTTTCTGTACACTTTTAATGAAAAAAAAAAACATTCTTACAGGTAATGTAGAAAAGTATAGTCATGCTTAAAACTTCCTAAAAATATTTTGAAGGCTTTCAAAACAAATCATCATTACATCAGTACTCGATTACACTTTAATGCGATGACATTGTAGTTTTGTTGTTTGTTAAGTTAGTTCGTAATGTTGCCTGCTGTTTGTATCATATCATTGTTAAATATATGAAAAGGTTACTGACAACAATATGCAATCGTGATTAAAAACTTATTCAAATTATTTTCATCCAATTGCCAGGCAAATCGAGAAGTTATTTTACACAACACTTCATTGATGCACAGCTCATTTCTGAATTATTTAATTATTATACATAAAAAGAACGTAAACCTTTACAATTCGCGCATTTATTATACTCCATCCGGAGGAATAGAGGTATATATCATTTGATACCCAGAATGAAGCGCCTAAAGCACTAAGTATCTTCTGACCTATTGTGTTTCTTGACTTTTTAAATCTTTTGATGTTGTTAATGGGCTATATGGGCTAGCTCCTTCTGATACCTACCAAACAAATTGACCGAAATTTACAAATTCAGTATTTCTATTTTATAAATTCATTCGTGGACTGGAGTAACTTAAATTTTTGTTCATTGCATTTGTACAAAATACTTGGAAGAATGTGAAAAAATCAGCTGACTGACACACTCCTTCTGGTAATTCTAACATAAATGGACAATATAGCCCATATTTTTTTTGAAAGTTAGCCAAAATTTATTGACTGACAAGTTGGCTGTGACAACTGAGAAAAAATTGAACAAGTAACCACGCTGCTTCTGGTATCTGCTATACAAATCACCGATTTAACCCAAAAATTCTTAGCTTCATATCTTACTTGCAGTTGCACCGATTTCCGTAAAATTTGGAACACGTAATGATTTGGTGAAGTAAACTTTTGGCTCCTCTGATAATAATTAACCGATTTATCGAATTATAATTTTTGAGCTGTAATCGCTAATTCGTGTTATTTTTGGCAATTATAATTATAATTATATATTGTATTATAAAATTAAAAAAAAAAAAAACAACAACAACACAACCAAGCTCTTTCTGGTAACTCCGATACAAATTACATAATTTTACACACAAACGAGTATTCCAAGATTCAAATCTGTGATTCAATTAAAGTAAATTCATAACAATTTAGTAGCAAACCCAATTCCACGAATGATAATGAGAGAATAGTTTCTAAAGAACCTGAAGGCTCTGACACTTTTGTATCAACGCAAAATGAAGTTGGTGCAGCCATATGTTAGTTAGTTCACATGACTGAAATTTATTTGGCAAGATCCAAGCGTTTCATCGATATCATAGCTTTATGTGTATTTTATTTAGCTTTACTTTTGAAATCGAAAAATGAATAACCTGGTGTTTTTACTATGATTTATGTTATTTTTGAAAAACACCAGTCAATAGTGTTTAATAAATACGTAGTTCTTATTACCAAAAAAGTTAATTTTTTTAACAACAATATGAGGGCAATATAAAAGGCATGTAGCTTAATTTTATTCCAACTTCCAAAGACTTGTAGCGAACATAAGTTTGACGTTGTCAAGCTGCAATTCATTTGCGGGAAAGAGAAAAAGATATGATCCTCCCCACGTTTAGTAGGTTTATGCTATAACATAAAGATTAAGATTAAAATTGCCCTAAAATGAAAATTGCAAAATAAGACAAACAAATTTCTGGAAGCAAGTAAGTTAGTTCACTTGACTTGTAAACCGCCGTTCTGCAGTAAGGATATCAAAATACGTGTGGAATAATATCAACCTAATTTCAAATTGTTGATTTCTGCGAATTGACGTAAAATATCTTTATATAGCGTAACTTTTTTTAGACAAAATGTTATAACACCATACTTGTTTTGGAAATCATAAAATATAATAAAAGTTTTATTTCCAAATCTTCGTTAATTTCTACTGTATGAATAAAAAACATGAGTGCTAATTACAAAGCAAGAATTAATTATCATATTAGCCTACCGTAATGTCGCTTTTCTGGAGATGATTTCATATTTTTGGTTAGTTAACGCATCAAGTGAATGTTATTTGACGAGCTACCGGTGCGAAATATATGAAAGTTATCTTAAATTTTACAAATACAACTCACTGCGATTTCTAATGTAGATTTTATGTACATTAAACTTTTTTAGAAATCGAAGATTACATTTTGAACTTGATGCATATTCAAAAGAATAAAAGAAACTATATAGTATTTCATTCCAAATAGGCAGATATAGTTATTCTAACAGCTGCTTTTGATATTTTAAAGTCATATTTTTAAAAATATAGAAAAAGAATACCTTCAACTTGTTACGCGTAGCAGAGTTAGAGCACAATAAAAGAAGCAATATTGCCACTTTCTGAAGTCCTTCGTTTGGGAAAAGTAAAAAGACCAAAGATTTTTGCAAAATCCGCCAATTTGGGTGGGTGTGGCAGAACAGTCCATTGTCATTCTCGGTACTAACTGTACGATGCGTACTAAATTATGCGGATATGATTATGATTAAAATATGTGTACTGGTTTCAATGCTCATGATCCATTTAATCGAATTATTAAGTTATTAATGACGGCAAAGGTCACAGTCTGCAGTACTTTTAATTAAAATTAATAATTCGTTTTGATGATATTGATTTCTGATATAGTCTTATCATTTTTCTTCATCTGATTGCAATTGCACCTAAACAAATGATTGTCCTGTCGCTTTTCTCTTCCGTCATAAATTGTATTTACATATTAAACGAATATAGCACTGCTAATGCTATTCCTACTTCACCATATGAACTACTCAGCAGGATGTGTATTAATTAATGTTTTAAATATAGTTATCATTTCTTAATTATTGTGTGTAATAATTAAGAATGTACTTCAGCTTACATATTTTTCGGAAAGAAAGACGAAACATATTCATACAAAAAAACTGACATCATTGCCTTTAAAAAAGTGATCTAATAATAGTCTGACCAAAAAGGCATTTACGAGTGCACTAAAATAAGAACTGTACGTACGTTCTCATACTATTGAACTTTTGAATGTGTCATCAACATGAAGCATCAGAAAATTACATTCTTCCACACCATATCGGACGCGACCAAAAAGACCAAACGAATAATTTGCATATTTTTAACAAACTTTTCTTTAACAAATAACATAGCTCGTTTCAGTCTTTAAATTCCAACACAACTTTTCATTTCTCCTACAAAAGCTCTTTTAGTTTATAATAAAATTCATTTGTAATCGCTTTGGGTAAGCAAACAAGGACGTGAAACAATATTGTTGAGATTTCATTCTCCATTATTACTTTCGCCAGATTATACTTGTTATAATAAGCTGTGCTACGTCATACAATTCAGTTTTTGAAAATTTGATTCGACTCTTCCTGGCATTTTTACGGTATGATTTCATACTAAGAACCTTTCAGAGAACCAGAAAGAACCAACAAATTTAACGGAATTTCCAACTCAACTGGCTATTACAAACAAATTTTGTGGAAACTCAAGAACAATTCAGGAAATTTCTGAAAGAAGAAGAGTGCAAAGAGTCATAATAACTGAAGTTCGGCACAAGTTTAAGACGTCAAACGCACTGATCTAAAAATCAGCGGATACAACAGCAAACCACAATTGCATTTAAAGGAAATTCAGGAAAATGTAGGTGAACTAAGCCGAATTAACTAATACCCTAAACAAATATATGTAAGTGCGCATTTACATATAAATTTACAAATAATTATATATGATCGGGTACAAATATTCAAATATTTCATTATTCAAAATGAAGTAAATTTTGTCCTAGAAGTAGACTACTTAAGTTATCATCGGTATGTTGCTAACTAATGTGAAATCAGATAGCTATATTCCCGATTTTTTCCGAGTATGAAAAGAGCAATTGTTGTGAAATATCGGTAAATGTATACAATATATCCTTAGCATTTTCAGTTTGTTTCCCTCTTTGCTCCGATTGCCTGTTTAAACTGGTCTTCTTCTTGCTTATTTCATGCATCATCATCATTCGTCATTTCATTTATTGTATTTGCATTTTGTGTTTGATTTTTGCTATATATTTTTTCCACTTAGGTGAGATGGCAATCTTAAATTTGCAAAATTAAAGACGACAAATAAAACAACACTTTTGTAAGATGCCAAGAAAGTAACGTACATTCTGCCAAAAAGGTAATCGGAATTTGCCAATAAAACACAAAATATTTATTATTCGTTGAAATTTATCGCCTTCAAAGTTACGAGTAATCCGATCATCAACAAATTTCTCAAGCAAATTTTGTGGAAAAGACTTTTGTTCCCACATCCAAGTCCGCTTTATGTCTTCTGTCGTCAGAAAATTCGTGCTTCGAGATGGCAATTTGAGTTTTTGAAAAAGAAAAAATAAGCGGAAGCCATTTCAAAATAGCTGCTTTATCGTGGTGCAAAATCTGTGAGATTTCTTTTTACAAATCTAACCATTTTCGACGAATTTGCTCTCCCAAATATGCTTGTTAAACGTCCGACCTTCTGGCAAGAACTTCGAGTGCAAAATTTCACACAAATTCTTTGTTCGATATTTGTTCCATTATAAAAATCGCAAAATATATTTGAGACAATTTTTTGACGTCTGTAGTTTCATGTCAGCATGCAAAAAGTTAAAATCAGTGTGAGATTGTATTTTTTTCCAGTAAATTATCCTTTGCCTTATTCGGCATTGCTGTTGTTGCAAATGAAACTAAAGTGTGCTAACGAAGAAAATCGATTCAATTCGTAACATATTGTAATGAAATTTTAAGCGATTTTCCAGAAATCGTTGTTATGAAAATTTGTTATAAAAATTTTGAATTCGGGATTAGATGACACGCGCTACAATAGTGAAAATATCTACTCTTTCCTAAATCATTGTTGAGAGATATTATTCTCAAAAATAAATTGTGGACTACAGAGACTTTCTATGGGGATTATACATAAATGAGCATCTAAATAAGTAATGAATTAACAAGACTCTGTCCTAACTCCACAAAAATTGCATTTTCTTGTGACCACGTGTATATTTGTGACGAGTTAACTCATTGTTATTCTTGTCCATATTTATAGCTTTATTTACGTCTTGCTCAGATTTCTAAATTCCCAGTTATATCGATTTTTTCAAAACAGCAAATTTTATTATTAGTATTGACCTAAGCGTGAAAAAGTTTCTTATTATTATCATTTATGTTATGTTGAAAATCCCTTAATTACTCAAAACAGTAAATTTAGATTTATGTTGTTTTTTCTTGTAATCGTTGTTTTGTTGATCAGCTCCACGATACGAGTATATATTACGATATCAAGCATATTAGAGGTAGGCGGTCGGTAGTAGTTTTCAATATTGATGAAAATAATTTAATAAAGAGAGGGCATTAAAAAACGAACGTCAACATGCCAAAGTTTTCCTATCCTTAGAATCTGGGATGATCTCTGAAGCATTTCTAACACCCTACGAATTTGCTGTCTGGACCTCCCACAGTAATAAAACTACTCCAAACACGTAATTTCTAAATAATAGTCTTCAAGAGCTTCATTATAATCGATTGAATGGCACAGAAGTCTATGAATAATGTCTAGACACAAAACCAGTGTGCTTCCATCCAATGATTTAATTCACATTTTCCTACGTGTTATTACAATTTTTCTGAAAATGCACGGTGTAATTTGTACAAAAATACATGTATCTAATTTATGATAAAAATTTTAAAATACAAAACATCCGAATATAGCCATTATTTTGAACTACAAATTAATTCAAATTTGTTCAAATATAGTCCATCTCTCCATTATGAACAAGTTGTCATGTTCAATCAATCAAGTTCAAATCTGTCCATATTTAGTTTTCAGAAAACTATAATGCATAATTTCTACAAACACTTCAGCGTGTGAGTCTAGATTTTGTATAAGTTCGATTGTACAAAATTTACCATTACTTTAACATTAACTAAATATGTAAATATTAACTTTATATAATTAAATCTTTGTACTACTGATATTAAGTATTACTTATCTTATATTTGATTATAATTTTCCTAGATTTTGTTACAGTTTCCAATACTTTTCTGCACAGAATATTCAGAATATTTTATTATTATTTTATTTACAAAAAATTGGAATTTGTTTACTTTATTTTAAGAAAAATTTTATGCAGTATAATAAGTATATATTTTTTTACGAAATTTCATGTTCTTTTAGCTCAAAATTTCTCATATGTTCTCACATTTTATTAATTTCTTTCCCTATTGTTTATTTAAAAAATGATTATCAAAAAATTATACATTCCATTGATTTAATTACGGCACACCTTGCATTTTCTAACAGTTTTAGTACCGTTCACTAAAAAATATCGCAGCATCAGTCAAAATTATTATGCCACATTTTAATCCATTTTAACTTAAAAATAGTTCATGTGTACTGACAAGTGTGAGTTTTTAGCACTACAAATAGTAAAAATCATCAACTCATTTCTATTATTTGCAGTACAATTTAGTTCATTTCAACTTAATAATACACACAATTCTTTTCATCATTTCTTTCACACAAAAGTACATTTCCTTCATACGAATCAGGTAGTTTTTTCCTGATGCTCAGTAAAATCTTACTCACTAAGAGGAAATTTATTTATGGAAAAATGTAAACTATTTCTGAGCTTAGTTTATATTTTCGTTTACTTCATTAATGCAAAAACTACTTAAATTTACTTATTTCCTTATTTTTGAGCAAAAATTTACGTCTAAATAAATTTTGAAAACAAAAATTTTCATTTTATAATAATTTTTTAGATGGTAGTTAACGTCTATTTATTTTAGCAGTAGAACATAAAAGGCATGGCTATATCATAACTCAACAAAATACTTTTAAAAAATCGCATCGCCATGATTATATAAGAAATATGAAGAAATATGAAGATTATAAAGAAATATTAAAAAGGTAGACCTTTTCCGTAATATTCTCCTCCTGCTTATCTCTAAAAACTTCAGAGTTATCACATCTCTCATGGCACGCCTACCACTTTTGCGCTAACACAAAATGATGTTAAGTGAAGGTACGAGTATATGTAAGTCAGTTCACTTGACAGAAATTACTGCCTAAAGCAGTTGCCACTAACTATATTGGAAGTACGGATAAATCTTCGCAGTTTTAAGAAGATTAAGTTGTCGTTGACATTGTCAAGTATAAAATGTCATATGGCTGAACGTCTGACATCATCATAATAGTGAAGTATTAGCAATTCTGGGGCACATTAATTGCTTGTTGAAGCTTTAGGTGGAAAAAATGTCGTGAACGATTTCAAAAACTCAAGAATGGAGAGTTTGAGGTCGAAAACAAAGAACGATTTATTTCTTTAATTAGAAAAAATCTGCAGCTGACGAACAGCAATTGCTTGTAGAGGCATATGGCTATGGTATTTTAAGTGGAAAAAGTGTCATGAATGGTTCCAAAGATGTAAGAACGGATAGTTTGATGTCCAAGACAAGGAAGGTAGCGGAGGACCAAAAGCGTACGAAGACGCTCATGACACCACAAAATTATTCTATTGCATAATACTCGTCGGCTCCTACTTAGAAATTGTCAATTTGGTAGGCCTAACCGACTCGGGTATTCACCAAATATTGCCCCATTCCGACTACCACTTGTTTTGACCTACGACACGTGTACTCCCTATACCAAGTATAGAGTGTAGCTGGAAGGACTTTGTAGTGCAATATTTGTATGTGCGAGGCACGGAAATATTTATAGTTTTATTTACACAATGACATTTGTGGGTGTAGTTGTATTTGAGCAGTGACCCCCACACCCAGTAACAACATCACCACAATTACCGTAAAGCGTGTCCGTATCTTCTAGACGCAACGTTACTTGCTATGCTGTTAATGATCAGGATGGTGGGCAGGCAGTGTCAACCTGAAGACAAAGTGAAATGTGCAAAAAGAAACAGGAATTTCGAATGTATTTGGTTGTCTTTCATTATACGAGTATGTGCAATGGTCAAGACATGGATAAGACGGGACCACACATCCGCCTACACGTAAGACGATAATGACCGAAGACATAACATTTTGGAACAAAACATGTTGATATACGAACCTGTTGTCTTGTGTGTACAGCTGCAGTATGGGAGAGGAGAGTATGGATGCAAAGTGATAACAAATACAATTGAAGTCATAGGAAAGAGAATAGAAGGCCAGATTTCAGTTGAACTACAAACGCTTATGCTTCGTGAGAATAACTGTGCAACAATGGATATCAAATGCAGTCCTTGATGTGGCTACCATTACTTTTGCACAACAAACAACATAAAGATTTCCTGGAAGTCATTAGATAACACATGCTTAATAAGAATGTAATAATAATATATAGGTATGCAACACAATAGCACATTTATATTTTGGAAGGGAGCACGTTAATTACATATTGACAAACTTCTTATCGCAAAGCATCACCATTTTACGCACTTAAAATTTTGAGAGATGTCAAACCTTAATGTATTTCATGTTGAATAAGCTAATTAATGTTAAATAGTTAGAAGAATTGATTAAAATAAAACGTTGCAAAATTTCAAGGGGTCCGTTGTCCACCATCGTCAAAATTCGCTAATTAAAGTCTGGTACGTAGTTCAATTGGAATGTTTGCTTAAAAAAATAATAACACGTGTAGATAAAAAAATATGCTTTATTTGGGATAAAAACTATTTGATACGGCAAAATTTTAACACCCTGAAGGAAGCGTCTAAGGTAGGAAATGTATTTTAAACAAATGTGTGTTCAATTCGATTAAGCCATGTTCGTCTGTATGATTGGCTGGTAGACACGATAACTGCCATAAGTCTTTGTGATATCTGGCATGGCCTAATATTTTACCAGAACGTATTCGAAAATTGTAAATGGGCTATCCCGGTCCACGTCTTCTGGTGCCTCACATACAAATTGACAGATTTTTAAAAATTAATTATGGCAATGCTCCCATAATTTAGCAAGGTCAGCAATTTGCGAATTTAGGCACCCCTGTTATTGTGCTTGGCGCTTATCATACTAAATCTGACTAAATTGAATGAAATTGGTTGAAAGATATGAAGTTTAAATATATGGATTAAACCGGTTATTTGTGTGGGAGGTAAACGAAGTTTTACCAATCATTAATAACAAATTAATATAAAGGACAAAACGTACGTCGCTGTGGCCTACTAATTAGAAATTACCGACGAAACCTCGAATTTCTGAGAATTGGCTTATTAATTGGGAAGTGCCACAAGGACGTGACAACGCCGTCCATTTTTATTGTCAAAATTTTACTAAATTCAGTTTGCCTGTATCAGACATTTATGTGGAAGACACCAGAAGAGGTGTGGTGAATGGTATGACTTTTTGAAAATGTATTCATGTTTCAAAAAAAAAAAAAAAGGAGACTAAAATTTAGGCATTATGGAGGAAAACTGAATTGCGGAAAATCTGTCAATTTGTATTGGAGGTACTAGGAACAATATAGCCCATTCACAATTCTCGGTTACGATTAAGAAAGGTATTAGGTTATCTCAAGTTTTAAAAACTTTCCTAAAGATTTGCCGCAGCTATCGAGGCTACTAGCAAGCAAGCACGACAGACAGAGGGACATCGTTCAATCAACCCAAAGACATGAGCAAGAGATAATTGATTCTAATTGGTGCGCTTCCTCCTCGGTGTTGCATTATAGCTATATCAAAAGATATATGATTTCGCTCTTTTGGGTGAAGGAATAAAATTGAATGAGAGGTATCCGAATGTCCCTGATTAATCGCTTTATTTTTCTCCAAATTTTTCTAGCATTATCAGAAAGTATAATGAACAGATTTCGATCGCTAAATTAAATTCCATTGCATCACATTCTGTTTTTAAACTCACTCAACGGAATATACAGTATAACAGTTTGAGGAGAATTCACAAGATTTGCGAACTACTCGAAGTGTTCGTCAGACGCATCGAGGTGACCGTCGCTCAAATAATGATAGGTAGCTGTATGAGGGGGTTGAACCTGCGATCATGCGAAAGATAGTCACGTGTACTAACCATCGCGCCACCTTCGTTCAGGATTTAGACTACTGCACTCTTCTAATTTGGAATTATAGGAAAAACTGAGATATTTAAAACCATAAAAAAGAGTCTGGTGCAGTCAGGCCAGGTGACCTTGGTAGCCGGAAAGTGGAGTTTCTGAATATTAGTTTGGGAATTTTCGTTGTAGCTCCAAATAACTGGCCAAATGGAATGGAACCAACTGCTGTTGAAACGGATACGTCTTCGGCGCAGTTCTGAGTAGAAAAAACTCCTTCAATACCTTTAAATATTTTACATTGACAGTTACTGTTACACCGTAGCACGTTTCGTGCGGTACCCTGTTTTATGGAAAGGCAGTTACAATGGAACTTGTGGCAAAATTAATTGTTGCTCCATGTACTTACCCCAAAGTTACCGCATTGGGTACGAGCATTGTTTTTCTAAATTAGACCTTTACCAGTGTCACGGCTTCTTGATTATATAGAGCATAATGCCACAAGAAAGGACATAACATAACATGCTATAGAGTGATTTTTTTAAGATTTAAGTTTTTCAGGTTGGCAGTACTGGTAGGTAATGGCATCCAAACGTCATCTGTCAAAGTGAAAAGTGTACAGTATACTCTGTACTCTCATGGAATGACGAATGACCTACCACAACGTCTAATTTTTAGTGAATGGGCCTTACAAAAGCTCAATGAAAAAACCGCTGTTTTATCGAAAAATTATGTTCAGCAATGAGGCTCATTTCTTGCTGAACGGATACGTAAGCAAGCAAAGCTATCGCGTCTGGAGTGATAAACAACCACATGTCATACGAGTACATGAATTACCGATGCATCCCGAAAAAACGATAGTCTGGTGTGGTTTATGGGCTGGTAGCATCATCAGTCCATTTTTCTTCAAGACGACCGTGGAACATGATATCGAGACATGAAACGCGATTTGTTTTTGCCCCAATTGGTTTAGTTGAACTTGGTTGACATGTGGTTTCATTAGGACGATGCAACTTGCCACACTGTAAGTGAAACAATGGATGTGTTGAGGGATAAATTTGGTGAGCAACTTATCTCTCGATTCGGCCCTGTCCATTGGCCCTCAAGATCTTGCTATTTAACGGCTCTTGATTATACCTTGTGGGGTTATGTCAAGCCGTTAGCCTATGTGGACAAGTGGAACATTATTGAAGCCTTACAGGATAACATAACACGCGTTATTCGTGGAATACAGGCCGAAATGCTCGAAAAAGCGACGAAAAATTGGACCTTCCGCAAAGACCAATTTATCGATTCCAATAAAACATTTTAATATATGATGCAAATTTGAGTATTCTATTCGATTTTTAAAGAACTACGTTTAAAAAATCACCCTATATCATATACAATACAATAAAACGTTGAATTGGCAATGTAATTTTTTGAATTGTCTGGAAAGTCTTTTATTGTGTTGAAGTTTAAGCAAACGAATTTCATTTTAAATATTTCAACCGGGATATTATCTATGAAATGTTCATTAACTTGAGGTACTTGAACGAAATAGTTATGAATGAAAAGTTTGTTCTAAGTGGGAAAGTTGATTGGTTGCACTGAAATTACCCGATTTAATGGTAGGTTAATGAACCAATTTGTGAAAAGTTGGCGAAAAATATATGAACGTTTTTGTCTGCACAAATCAAGGTCGTCCAATTGCAAAATTAATGAAAAATTCCAAGAGAAGCAGTTTAAACGAAACTCTCTCTCTTATATTTTCGAACGAACAGTAAAAAATAATAAGTTTTGTAAATTATTGCATAAATTAGTACTTACGCTAATATCCAAATGCTCTTGAAGCTTACCTACAAAAGAGAACATGAAATCTGTCAAAACAATTTTATGCAGACTTGTTTAAAACACACACAATTTTATAATTATGAACAATTTATCGCTGTAATTTAAAAGTAGTACAGCAAATAGAATTATATTGCATCAATGTGTGGATTTCTAGAATTTGCTTGACCCACTCATCAACAATTGAACTTTCGAAAAGCTGTTGCGTGACCTATGAACACAAATTAAATTTTTATGATAACTCGCCACTTTGTTCAACTTCTATTTTGAAAGGGTTCCAGTTCAATTGTTAAAGCTGGCAACAAACGTAAAAATGGCCTCTAACAAAATCACAAAATACGACACCAACCGAACATGTTTCATGCTGAAAACAATCACCTGAAAATGTTTTAAAATTACATTATTGATGTTTTTTGAACAAGTTTTTACACTGTGTGCAAATTTGTTACTGCACTGAGCCGTCACTTCACAGTGCCTTGAATTGAAAGCGATTTGTGGGAACCATCAATTGCACAAATCCTAAGTCCATTACATGCAATGAATGCAATTAATAATAAATCTTCGAAATTTTTAGAATATTGCAAATATTTTTTCTATTCTATATTATTCTATTCTATTTTTCTATTCTATCTATATCTATATTTTCTATATAGATTCATCTAAATAAAGGTACGTATATATCGTTTGATACGGCAAAAAATGTAGCATTCAGAAGTAAGCATCTAAAATACCAAGAATCTTTTGATGAAACCCGTTTTATACGTTTTTTTTTCTAAGTTGATTGAGTGATGTCTGCCTGTCTGGCTGGTGGACACGGCAGCGGTCGCAAATCTTTGTCGAAACTTAGCACTGCCTAATATTATTATTATTATTATTATTACATAGCTGAGAATTGTAAATATGTTATATCGACCCACCCTTTCAGTGCTTCAATACAAATTCACCGAATTTCGGAAATTCAGTCTTTCTCCTGTAACTCCACATTGGTGAACTAGAGTAACTTATTTTTTATCCAATGATTTTGTTCATAATTCTAGGCACAAATAAAAAATCGATCGACTAATCACGCCCGTTCCGATATCTCTCATACAAATGAGATTTACATTTTTTCAAGGATTGCAATAAATTTAGCCAAATTTGATACACGTTGAGCGTTTGCCAGTATATATTCTTATGTGGAAAATGGACGCCATAGCTTGACAATGGTGCCTTCCACACAAATTGGACGATTTTCCCAAATTCAATGTTTCCTTGTAATTTATGATCGGCAAGCCGCAGCTGTCTATATTCTTGTTCAATGTATTGGCTTACCATTCTCTGATTGACCTGAAAAACTTTGTCGAAGTAATGACGCCTCTTCTAATATCTTCCATACAAATTACCGATTTAATCCATGTATTCTTAGCTTCATATCTTTGTAATAGTTGTACTGAATGCAGTCAAATTTTCCACATGCTATGCGTTTTGTGAAGGATGTTCTAGGAATAAAAATGGAGGGAGGTATCCTTCTGGTACCTTCCATACAAATTGGCCGATTTTTCAGAATTTAATTTTTCCACTGTAATCCGCATTATAATGCGTAGTGAAATTAAAAAATAATCAACTCTTCTGATAACTCTCATTCAAATTACATGAGTTTGTTCACACATATTTATTGATTCAGAACTTTCATTCCATAGCAATATAATCAGCATAATTTAGTACGCGTCAGACCTTTACCAAACTTAGTTCTGCGAATAAAAATGGCAGAATAGTTATAGAAGAATCTAGCGTCTCGCCATGTTAATTGTGATACCTCTCACACTTTTGCAGCAAACCCAAAAAGAAGTTGGGTGGGGGTATAAAGATCAGTTCACCTGACTGAAATAAGTATCTATCTATATTGGTTTGAAAAATAAATGTTATTAGTATTACTATATATTTTCAATTAAAAGTATGGAATTATACAAATTTCATGGAGAATCGACAATCAAACAGAATAACTATAGTCCTAAGAAAGTAGAGCTTTTCCTAAAACACTGTATATTGGTGCTCTTGGCAATTATCCTGGAAGGCCACAGGTAGAGATGTGACATTATGACATTATAAGTAAGATTTACTTTATAGTGTTCGCTGAAAAAGCTTCATATCATTAGATAAATCTTTACTTTTTTGGTGAAAATCTACAGGTGCTCTATATTTGCTACCTAACTTGGCCATTTCGTTTTAAAAAATTATGTCAGATAATTTTGATTATTTACATTTTGTAATCTAACATAAAAAATGCTTCAAATTCCATATAGGTTTTTTCACTGAAAATTGAATTGAAGGATCCATCTTGTGCTCAGCATATAAATTGACCGATTTCCAAAATTTTACATTTCTTCTGCAATTTCAAGCTAGTTAACGGTAGTAACCTAGATTTTTGTCCGTTATGTTGGTTTACAGCGCCTAGCAGTATTTAATAAAGCTCTGCTTTTTTAGCATCTCACACCCTTGTGAGCGATTTAATCTATAGATTCTTAGGATGATTTAATTATTTGCAAGATAACCCACAAATTTGTTGTGAAGTCAGTCGACTTGTAAAGCTTCATGCTTTTAAAGTTAGAGATACTAAATACTCCAAAAAGGATATTCTGATTTTTTTACTTGACTTACGTTATAGGGCTTAAAAATATTCTAAAAAAATTGTTATTGCTGATACAAAGTATAACATTTTATGCGGAATATTGTAAAATATCCTTCTTCGAAATACTTGTTGACAAATGCTGATTAGGTGCAGGAGAGCTCGCAAAAAATATTTACATTGCTATTTAGGGAATAATCACAATGATAATAATGCCAGTCACTTTTTATTAAATGTACACAAATTTACTTTCTGATGAAATACGAGTACAGTAGAACTCCAATTATCCGAACTCCGATCAACCGAATCGCTGATTATCCGAATCGCTTTTGTCTTTCGTTCCGCGAAGCTAGGACGATACGCGCGTGGATGATGAGTCATCATTCCCGTCTGCCCCCACCTTTCACTCGGTTTACTCAGCCATTGTGTTGTTGTCCTCCTACTCGTTCATGTTTACTAATGCATACAATGCCAAAAATAAGCTCTTTTACTTTAAAATCCCCTTTTTCAGAAAAAATCCAATTATCCGAATTTTTGATTATCCGAATGTGGTCCGGTCCCAATTGATTCGGATAATTGGAGTTCTACTGTATTTGGAAACCAGTTGAATAATTTCAGTCAGGTGAACTGACTTCCATATCATGTACGTCCTATTGCTTTGATGCAATAGTGTAAAGCTGCCAGAAATTACTAAGTTTCTATTATATAAATTAAAGCATAAGAAAATTTAAAGAAATTTGTACACTTCTGAAGTCCTCCACTTAGAACAAAATTGCTTATTTGTACAAAATGTGTTTATGGACCATAAGAGGAATAGCAATTCAGTCGCTTTTCGTTCGCACAAGTATTAACATTTTCCAAATGCATAATGAGTGCTAACATACTATATTTAGTGCAAATGAATAACAAGTATGAATCAATGGTTATATAGGTTAAATTAAGTAACATTTTAGGAGATTTTTCGATTTTCCCAAAATTTTACGAGGAACAGAAGAACATTTACCAATTACAGATTACAGACATAAATCGGTAAATTTAAATTTGCAGTTCGCCAACTACATAATGTGTGCCAAATTCGACTGAATTCAACACAACGTCGTGCAAGGTACTATATTAAGACCAGTACAGAAATTTCAGTCATACGAGCTGGCTTGGATATACGAGGTATGTTGAAAAAGTAAGGTGAATTTTCAAATTTCGCGGGCTACGTACATTCGACTTTCGATTAATATTTTTTTATGTTGGTACACTCGTCTCAAAGGTATGTTGACAGCTTTATCCATATAGCATATTTAGTTCGCTTGTGAGATGCATAAATAAGACAAGTGTTTTGCGTGTTCGATGATTTTTTGCTATAGAAAAAAATAGATCAAAGAAGTGGAATCAAATTTTGTGTAAAAAATGGAATTAAGTGCTCAAAAATACCTGAAATGTTGACAGTGGCATACGGTAAGAGTACTCTGAGTCAAAAAAATGTCGAGAAGATGTGAATGACGGCTATAGCTCTGGACACCCCAGCACTTCAACAACCGACGATAATGTTGAGAAAGTGAAGAAAATTGTTATAGAGAATCGTCAAATTACAATTAAAGAACTTGCTGAGGACGTCGGCATATTGGTTAGTTCATGCCGTGCAATCTTTTAGGAAATTTCGGGCATGAAGCGTGATGCAACGAAGTTCGCTCCAAAACTGCTGAATTTTGACCAAAAACAACGTCGCTTGAGCATCGTTCAGGAATTGTTGAATGACGTCACCGATGATCCATTTGCTTAAAGGGTCATAACTTGTGACGAATCATAGATACATAGTTATGACATCGAAACCAAAGCCCAATCATCCCAATGGAAGAGTCCAGGAGAGCCAAGACCAAACAAAGCACGCCAAGTTTGATCAAATATCAAGGTTTTGCTCACTGTTTTCTTCGATTACCATGGCGTAGTGCATCAGGAGTTTTTACCACAAGGTCGTACGGTATTGCGTGAAGCAATACGAAAATAACGCCCGGAATTGTGGAAAAAATGCATGACTTTTGCATCATGATAATGCACCTGCTCACTTATCTTTGTTTGTAAGAGATTATTTGGCCAAAAACAACACCGTTATCGTGCCTCAGCCACCGTATTCACCAGATTTGGCCCCCTGCGACTTTTTCCTGTTTCCAAGATTGAAGAGATACATGAAAGAACGGCGCTTTGCGACGATTGAGGGGATAAAAACCGAATCGCAGAGAGAGCTCAAGGACATACCAAAAAGTGCATATCAGAAATGCTTCGAGGATTGGGAAAAACGCTGCTAGAAATTGAGGAATAAATATTTTTTGATAAAAATTAAAATTCACCTTTTTTTGAACACACCGTACTTGTACCTTCACACAAGCCATTTTGTATTCCATCTGTGCAAAAGTATGTTTTGAATTAATTCACAAGGAAGATATGAATCGAGGATTAAACGCGGTAAATTGGATAAGTTATGTGCCTAATTTAGTTGAATTTAATGCTGTGCTGTAAAGCGATAAATTTGACTAAGTTCAGTGGAACTGTGAGGAAGATATAAAACTATGAATATGTGGATTTGTATGGATGGTACCAGAAGGGACACGGTTAGCCGGTCGATTCTCCCAAATGTTGTCTAGAATTATTGAGCAAAATAATGAATAAAAATTTTAGGTCTCTGCTGTCTACATATCAGGAGTTACATGGTGTTTACAAAATTAGGTTAATTTACATGGGAAGCAGCAGAATGGGTGTGACAATGTGGTCTATTTTTTCCTCAGAAATTAGAGATAGTTGGAAGAATATTCTACTTAATTTAGTGCAAGTGCATGGAATATATGTGATCAGTTTTAAGGAGTTTTATAAAATTTTACGGTAATTATCATGCCTATCAGTCAGCAGCAAAAGCGAAACTCACTCAATCATCTCAAAAGGTCATACTCGGTACCTTAGACATTTCTTTCCGCTTCATTCCTTCGGGTACAAGAAAGAGTGTACTGTTATAGCTTATTTGCAATCCTCTACTGGGATCTATCAAAAGATTTACGACAGTTATCGTATCTCTCTGGCAGTCAGCCAGCCAGACGTAAATCACTCAATCGACTTAGGACGTCATGAAACACATTTGGACAAAATCCGCCTTTGGACAAAAGATGCCTTTGGTCAAAAGATAATTCAATAAATAAAGTAATATCATACAGAAACAATACGTAGAAATCGAGTTACTGCTCGACATTTTCCTATAAAACAAATTTAATGCCAACATTTCGTCTTAAAGATTTTTACAGTACACGATGTTTCGACTTATCTACGATTTGTTTCAAAAGCAATCCTAAATCCCTGTGCACATTCTCACAAACATTGGTTGAGAATGACGTCGATCTAAAATCGCTGCTATCGACATTAATCTATTTACTGTTGCATTAATTCGCTCTGTAAACTTAGGTCTCTTTTGGGAATATTTTTCTTTCCCGTAACACTGTGAACCATCACCGGTAATGTCGATAATAATCATCTTATTCTTAAGATGCGTCAACGCACATTTACTCATGCATTATATTTTAGTGCGACCATTATTCTCATAAATTTCCACCTATATGTATGTATTCGTATGTCCATTAGTTGCCCCTATGAGACGACAGTCTGACGACCCAAACTACAAAAAAGTAGCCAAACTGCTTATAATGATCACTCAAGCAAAAGTGAAAGGCAACAAAGATGATGCTGCAGCACCAAAAGACGATACCTGCATCATTTGTGTCATTCGTTGAACGAAAGACGGACGGGCGATGGAATTGAATGCACATAAAATAATGCAATTTTGTGTTGTCATTTTTGTTTACGTTTACATAAAATTAATGATGAAAATTCAATTTCTATTTTTTATGCATTCTAGTTTTTTAATTGATACCAGTAATTCTTCACAAATCATTTCTATTCGTCTGTGAATCTTCGCATCAAGAACAAGTTTTTGCAATTTGAAGGCTTTTTTCGAAATCACAAACTTTGCTATCGCACTGAATTTTATTTTAATGCATAGAGAAGTCTCACAGCTCCAAAAGGTCGCCTAGAAATGAGATCACTTCTCACAACCTCAGTGGTTTCATATTGGTTAGTGCATCTGTTGATTTATGGTCATCGATGCTGTGTCTGCCGCCAATGGAAGCTGACATCTGCGTTTGGTTATAATGTCAAGTGTACAATAATCTTTGGCAATCAGTTTCCTTTCAGTCATATGACTGGGTTCATTTATAAGTTCAGTTCAATTTACTGTTTCCAGCTAACCTTCCATCGGTTGCAGAAACCAGTTGCTATATTTGGCGTAAAATATTAGCAACCAACGTGTAGCAAATATATAGTTAATATAATTTATTTTACAACATTTTGCAGATCAAGGAGGTCACATATACACATTATAATATACTATAGCTATAAGAGGATCGAACAAAGATGCCATAGTTGTCATAAACAGTTTGAAAATGACGATTTTTTTGGTGTTTGCTAGCAAGGCTACCGATTTACGCCGATGCTTTAATGATGAATACTGCTCACATTCGTTGCCATGTAGGGAATATTTTGGTTCTGTGATAAGGTTGCCAATCATAGGGAATATAAATCAAATTGAATCAAATTGTTATCAGCATTCCATGTGACGTATTTGCTGCAATCAGACCGTTTGTTTTCATAATACTGCTATAAATGCGCCAAAAATTTTTCGAAATTTGATTTTCCTCTTTTTCATATTAAACAATTGTTCAAACCAGTTGAGAAATATATGTATATAATCCAAATTAGTTTGTA
>JAHXMU010000007.1:4927023-4958631 GCA_019455685.1 Philornis downsi
TGTACAAAACCATGTTATCTTGCTTCAGTTGAAACTTTGTAGCGTAATCTACAGAAAAAACTAGTTTGTGGTGATAGATGTGTCGCTTAGACAAAATATCATAATGAAGTCTTACAAATATTGGTAAAATCTGACAGAATTTCAACTTTTACTTTTGTGTACTTTTCTGAACTTTTATTTATTTTGTTTTCATATAATACATTAGAAACTGAGAAATATTGATAGAAAAATTGACAACAGTCTAAAATATGTGCTGCTAGAAGGAGGTTGGTAAATCGTTACGTTCTTATCAATAAATGCTGTGAATTAAAAATTATGACTTCCGAGAGTCTTTCACCTAAAAACGTAATACCCTAAGGGGCCTACCTGCCTATGCATTTCATTTTTGTTCGCAGAACTTAGTTTACTAATGCCTAACATGAACTAAATTTTACTGAATTTAGTGTAAATTAAGGAAATATATTAATCTATGGATAAAATTATAAATACATGGGTTAAATTAGATAATTTACAAAGAGATTACCTGGAAGAGCGCGGTTATGCGGACAAATTTGTTCAAATTTTACGAAGTATTATAATGCAGTAAACTAACAGGTGTTTCAGTAAATACATTCTATTACGAATTACAGCGAAATAAATTTCTGCACATCAATCAATTTGTATGGAAGGTGCTCGAAGGAATGCAGAAATATCTTCCAGTTCCATTCTTAGAACATACTTCGCCAAACGCATGATTTCAGTCTAGTTCAGTACAACTGCTAGAAACATGTGTGCTACTTCTATTCTGCATATCTATAAACCTTAATTACTTTAATTTCTTCGAGTGATGGTATAAGGTTATCCATTCTTCGGTTTCAAAAATAAAGTTGAATAAAACATACATAAAGCTATGATTTCGATGAAACTTTTATTTCATTATGTACGAAATACAATGGCATTTAATTGAGAAATAAGTTTGATCGCTGAAGAAAATTTTGTTCGATTGAAATCCCATGTTTGAATCACCACTTTTGTTGTAAGTTTTAACTATTTTTATGCGTTCTTCGGTTATTAATCAATATTCGTGATCCAAATTTGTAAATGGCAAATTTGCTACTAAATAAGTAACACTACAGATGACAGGTATTTAACCGTTGACAACCTTGCTATACCGGTGGTTTTAAAACTATTAAATGGCTAACTTTATATAACCAATACTGAAATTTCAGTCAGTTGAACTGAGTTATATGTTTCTTCTCCAGACATCTTTTTGCATTCATGTAAAAGTGTGCCGAATACCAGAAATACTGCGGTAAATCGCTGGATTGGTATCAATAAATTCTGTGAATTAACTCGCAACCAACAAGGTAAAACTTTCACTTATTGAACTTATGTGAGTGAAACTGCCTGAAGATTCAACTGGCATTGTAGATCATTATACCGAACAGCAATTAAAAAAAAAAATGTAAAGTGGAGCTGCCAGAAGTTGTTTGCAGTCTATTTTTATTTTTAGAATATGGATATGAAGATATGAGCCTGAGTATAAATTGACTAATCAGGCGACTCAAAATAGGCTTTTAGTTTGAAATTATAAATGTATGGAATGTAAGAACAGAGGTGAAAATTGGTTTTACATTTGCAGAATGACAATATACCCATAGAGAAGGTTTACGGTAATCAAAATGTTAATTGAACGTGTAGACTTTTCAAAACTTTTGATAAATACGACAATTCATAGTTTAAGGCCATCTGCATTAGTTGGTGGTTTAGTTTGCGTAATCTCATATGTTACATTAACCGCAATGAAATACTATGTTTAGTAAAATTTTATCTAAATCCATTAAGCCAGTCCAAAGTTTGCCGTGTAAAAGTGGCATCTCAGACAATTTTAATCGGCAGGATAAAATCTACTCATGAATGCTAAATTACATTGAATTTATTGCATCAACTACATAAATATAAGTCTTAAATTGGTTAATTTGCATGACAGATGCCAGAAAGGGCGTGTTTATCAACCGAATTATTCACATTTTACCAAGCATTACAACATAATGCAATTAACAAAAATGTACTTTATTGTGGTCTACGAATTAGCAGTTACACGAGAAAAATTAAATTTCAACGAATCTGTTAATTTGCATTGGCGAATGCAAATGACAAAACAGAATGACAGTACATTGCAGTTCATTTTCATTCCAATATCTAACTTTATCATTCAGTGCAACCGCTTGAAAGATATGAAGGTAGGATTATATGGGTTAAATCAAAGTCTTGTGTGAAAGCATTATAAATCAATTAGAAAATCTGCCAATTTGCAGGGGTCGATTAATTTCCATTCTCATGTACCACTTCTGCAAACGCTTGCCGTGTTTCAAACTTGACTGAAGTTAATGAATCTGAATGTAATGTATGAACATAAGAACACATATAATATGAAACATGCAATTGGTCGGAATAATGCCGTATATTTTCAATGAGAACCATGTTAATTAAACGTTGAGATGCGTAAAATTTGCATGATTTTCGTGCAACTATTTGAAAAATATTAAGCTAAGAATATGTGGATTGAATTAGTTACAAAGCGACATAATATACAAAATTTAGGCATTATGGCCGCCGAACTGGGGTTACAGGATAAGAAATGGCTCCATATTGTTCAATTAAAATGTCTACATACGTCATAAAATCTCATAATGATTTCCGGCGGAACAGATGGACCCTCCCAAGTCGACTTAAAAACTCAAAAGGTGAATTTGGTCAAAGCATATTTGGTATACTTTAAACTCTTCCTTCTGGGTTTTACACTTTTTGGCGCATCAAATGACATATACGTTCATTCCTACAAGAGACAATGCAATTATGGTACTTTTTCCTAATTATATATGTTTACGAATAACAGCTTATTCTGATGAAATTATTCAGTTTAATCCTTAACTGAAAATGTAGTTTTGGTGTTTTGCCGAAATAATTGTTTGGCAACTATTAAGTAAATTCACTTAATACTCATCGATTGCCTTCACCAAAACACCAATTATGTTACAGTAAACTTTTAGTTAGGTATAACCAATTCCACTTCAATTTCATTGTTTGCTGGTTCTCCCAATTTTGGTGCATAACATTCCCTCGGGCAAAATGCCACATTAAGTTATTGAAAATATTTGCCGCATTATGCATTTTTTGTACAGAGTGACTGGGCAAATTGTTGCAATGATTTGCCACAATTCCACAGACAATGAGAAGAATCGCCGCCATCATTGTGAATATGCACATTGCTAGAGACATACAAGTATGTACATAAATTCTCGGCTTCTGTGGCTGCAGTTACATTTGAAAATTCAATAAATTGAATATGTGTTGTTACTACAGTACACATGCGCAAAATCTGTACATATGTACATATTTGCACATGAGAATATATAGGTATGTTTGTGTGTTCACGGTAATGTACAATACTGTGTGTTATTAACTTAATTAACACCAACTTATGTTGCCATGAGCAGTGAATGAATGATAAAACATATTAGTCTACTGCCGCCGTATGTGTTGGCCGAACGGCCGACCATGCAGCCATCACTCAACTGACCGTTCGACTAGATAACTATTTCACATCTTTGTTGGACAATCCATTCTGTGGCACAGCATCATCAGGTGCTACCGACTCTGCTCAAGGAGGAGATTAAAGTGCTGACGCATTTGTACGAGTACGTTGGCAATTATGGTGATACATTAACCCACTTTTTAAACGATAACATTTGCACAATGAGCATGGAGGAAATGTAAATAACATCACAATGGACCAAGTTTAATTTCTGTTTATATGAAATTGAGTTAGAAAATAGTTTTGCCCAGGGCAGCGTTGAAATGCTTATAGTTATTTCATGGTTTGTTAATTCGAATTTGCGGAATCTAACAGCATGACTGATAATAAGGATTTAGACATATAATAGGGCTGTAGTATGTATTTATCAAGACGCAATAATACGGATTATTTCAATTGCCTAAGTTTGTATAGACTATGAGTAAAATAATCAATTGTATGTATATATATAATGTTGTATACGAGTATATATAGAATGGATGTATCGGCATGCAGGCTTTATGGATCTAAAATTACACTTTCTGCCAAGCAAAAAATGCATCAAAAAACTACATTATAATAGTTTATAATTATATACCATTTGATTTTAGTTTCGTTGAACAGGACCTAAATTTAACAGAAATGTTATGTATCAATGATGCTTGGAGCTGAACCAATATTTGTACTCAAATACAAGTCAAAATTAAGTCGATGCTAGTAAAAGAAATATCTGGCCAGCAATCACATATATATGACATGCATACATACATACATTCACACCCTAATTGTTTAATCCGAAATGATGTTAGTTGGATTGCAACTCTTCGAGCATGGTACAAAGGGAAAAGCCAAATTGTGTCCAAGGAGAAAATTATCTATGGCAAAAGGCTGTCGTATTACTGTGGTATTTATTGAGTTGGCAAAAGAGTATTATCGGCCTTTTTTGTTTAAAGTACATTTACATTTTATATTCAAGTAACTAATTTTATTCCGCAACATAAACGTATTTTTGTTCAATGACTTTCTGCCATCGTTCAATCAACTTTTTGATTCCAGATTGGAAGAATGATTGTCCTTTCCTGGAATAACTCGGTTCTTAGGTCAACACCTGTATTAAATAAATGTTCATTAAAAAAGTTAGCAAACTCCGGAGTAAAATAAAATCCGAACGTGTTAGCTACAATATTTTTGCCGAGTCTGTAAAGACATATAACGGAAATCACAATTTGAGATTTTTCAATGTATTTCTTTTTTCTTTCTTTGCTTTATCAAGCTTCGTCAATTGTTGACAATAGATCAAAGAATTTGTTATTTGGTTTCTTAGAAGCAATTCAAATTAAGTCACTCCTTTGAAAGCGAGTTTATTTTGCTTGGATTGGATCTATATCGGTTGACATGTTGCAATGAATCCGATTTTCATCTGTAGTAACAATAGATAAGATAAATCTGGATGCGCTTCTTCAATTGCGAAATTTACAGAATCTGCAACTGCGTTCTGTTATAGCCAACCCGTAAGGAACCGAAACAACTGCGCACATTTGGGAAGAAATTCACATTTTTTGACAAATCTACTAACATCCACAACTCTAATTCAATTTTCTTCATTCCAATTTTTATTGAGAATGATACAAAACCCTCTTCAAATGTTCGGTCCATTTTCGTTTGCCGTAGTTTGAATATTCTCTGACTACTTGAATTAAAAAACTGTGTTGCCTTTCAAAACGACATGTTTCTGTGAATTGTGAATCGCTAGGTAGTAATAGTACAATAAATTCCCAAAAAAACAATACGAAAACAAAGGTTTTTTTGTGAAAATTTTTTAACAGTAAAGTATTCCAGAAAGAGGCGAATAAAGCGTCAAAGCTTAGTAGCTTGTGTGTTCGTAATCGGGGAGTGCAAAATTGAACTTTTATTCTGTAATTGTTGATGATTTAAAACACTACGTAAAAATTAGTAAAAATCATATTCGTCAGATTTCACACACATCATGCGTTTTACACGCTCATTTGTAATTGTGGTAAGATCTCACTGTTTTTTTCTCTTTTTTTTTATAAAAATACAACTTTATTATGAAAACATGCTTACAAAAGATTCACTGAAAGTGTTGCCCATCGCCAGCTATTTACTCCTTTTTCCCATCTTGCTCGCAAAGCTCAGATTCCGTCTTTGGTAAAACTGTCCATCTTTTAAGGCTGTCCACGAATCTAGCCATTCCTTAAAGTCGCCATGTGAGTGGAACTGCTGGTCAGACAGACCAGAAAGAATATCACTATTGTGTTGTGTTGTGAGACGGTATGTTTACCGTATGCCTAAGCTTGGCTCATGACGTTTAGTTTGAGTTTGGTTTAGTTGACGCCATCCATTGGCAAACAGCGAGAACTTAGTTGCGAACCTAATAGCTTCCAGACAAATTATTATTCATTAAAATTGTTCGAAAAATGATTTTCGACGGTAATCCTCAACTCGTATCCGCATTTCCACAATTTTTTACAATTACATTGCGTCAAGCAGCGTCATCGGATCTTCTGGCACCTCCAATACAAATTACCTAATTTAACCCATATATTCATTCAGTTGCACTATATTCAGTACAATTTAGCGCGCTTCAGGCATTTAATAAAGTTATGGTAGTTTTTACTACTTTTATTGAGTGTTAGTTCAGAATATTTGTAATAAAAATTTAGGTGCAAACAAAGTCCCTTTTGGAATTACGCGCATTTTTGAGAAAAAGACTTTGGAGGAAGGCATATGTAAATCAGTTGACCCAGCAGAAATTTCTTAATCATATCTGCTAACAAATATGCCAAATTGTGAACATAGCATTGCTTTAACTATGTTTAATAAGTATGAAAAATCATAGAAATCGAAAAGTTTTTTAATGAAGCATTCAAAAGAACGACAACTTAATTGGATACGTATAGAACACTATCCAGTTTGTTTGTATTTCCGTTTTAAGATTATATTTTCTGAAATCATAAACTTTACCATTTTATAATGAGGCCAAACATGAATATACTTTGACCTAAATACGTCACATTGAACAGTTGTCCGAATTTTCGTAAATGTTAACCAAGTGACATTCATTCTAAATAGATAAAAATTAGACACCACCAATTTAAAAATTGCGACGACATATTTTTGTTGACATCATCGGTACTTTAATATAGAAAGGCCCTAACCCTTAATTTTCCGAAATATCGTTTTTGACTGGCTTTTAAAGTGCTTCTTCACAAAGACCATGTTGTTTCTCCCAAAAATTTCACGTAACTTTCTCATCGTCACAGTAAACGATGATTGATTTTGATAAAATGTTTTAACGGTTAAAACACGTTGGTTTATCGAATATTTTTCCACAATAAATTTGCCACGTCTCTACTTCACGACTGCCAAATATAAACTGTCAAGACTAATGTTTACCAAAATGGCGGCAAAACAATGTAGTATACCTTCCCGACGGACAACCTGTATTTAAGTCTAAATCATTTTTAATGAAAAAAGGTGATATTATAACTAATAATCAAGAAAATTTAGCTTATTTCTAAAATTCATTGAAAGAAAAACTCCATTTTAGTCCGCTACTGCTGATTTTATTTAATTTAAAAAATGAGAAATATTTATGTTAAACCCACTTTTGGCTGACAAAGGTTGCACTACTCAAATTTAAGTTGTATTGTGTAATCCTGTCACCAAAGCATTTTTCCAACGTAAAAGACTTCAGATCTCACCGATAGTTCATTTTTATATATTCCATGGAAAAAGATGGTCTCGAATTAGTAATTTAAGTTTCTGAAAGAGAAAAAATCGGTAGAAGCCATATCAAGCGCACATGATAGTTGTCAATAATGCTTGTTGAGTTTTTGGCCAGAAATTCGTTCGCAATAACAGCCTTTTAGCGTAGTGCAAAATCCATGAGTTTTCTTTCCACAAATCTGATCTTTTTCCACCAATTTCATCTCTCAAATGTGGCACTCCACCCAGGTAATATTTTTTATTTACCAACTTATCAAAATCGAGCAAACAAAGTAACTGATGCCGCAAAAATGTGAGTCAGTATTGTGTACAGTTGTGCTAACTTAGCCACAAAAAGAATTTCGGCAATTCCGGCACCCAATTTCAATAGGCAAAATCTAAATGTATGCACTTCTTTCCCGAGGCTTTTCATTACTTTAATGAATTTAATCTAAAATATGCCACAACATGAAAAGTTCGAGAAACCCAACTGATTAAATAAACGATAAAATCTATGCGAAATTACAATTAAGCGAGGTAACTTACGCATATCTTCCTCGAACATCCTTTTGCTTTTATGCAAGAGTATGCTGGGTATCAAAATGAGCGCAGAAGATCGTTCTGCTTTAAAAAAAATTGATCCTTACTGAAATTTTCCCTTAGAAGTCATGGTGGAATAATTAATTTCTGAAGAGTACAAAACTATACAGGATTTAGTGCAACGGAAAGAAAGCTATAGACTTTCGAAATAAAGTTGAAACACAGTATTTTGTACAAGAATAACAGAGCAGATAACGGACAATTTCTCCAAAAATAAAAATTAAGGATTAAATTAAAATTTAAAGATCAAAAGATTGATTGAATTTCCATAAATAGTAAAATTTAGATATATTTGACAAAACGCTCTGTTTTTATCTGAAGCCTAACTTTACCACGTACTTTAAGTTTGGTAAATTTTAGTGAAATTTTATGACTTCAATGATATTTATAAAACTACGAGTACGAGTATATGATTAAATAGGCCTGTTTGTCCGAGATGCACCTGAAATTTCAGTGGCAAGAGAGAATGGTTATTCCCTAGTTCGTATCGGCAAATACTTTAAATTAAGGCCCATTATAAAAGATGGAAAGTTGTAACTTATTGAACTTAATTCATATCATTTACTTGCTATATTATATTGAACTTAATTCGATATAATGAAATATGTAACTTTAGGAGTGCATGGGTTAAATAAGATAATTTGTAAGGGATCCGCTAGAAATTTAACACGGAATGTTTTTTTTTCCTTTTGTTTTCACAGTGGGCAGGTTAGTGACAATTTCTTGATAGCATACAAAAGAACAAATTAGCTGTGAGGTCAAGTAGACATTTCCAAATTAAATACACATTTGGTTTGGGTTACTATCAGTAATCACCCATAAGGGTGGCACGTTTCGAACTCCATGGCAAATCCATCTTCAGATCACTTTGTTACTGAATCGATGCGGTTGTTACATCGTCAGTTATATATTCGTATATCTATTTATAAGCAAGATGTGAGTAAATACCACCCGAAAATATTGGTTGGAGTTATAGAATAAATTCAATGAGTTAAAGGCTGAACATTTTCGAGTGATGTCTACTTCACATATTTAGATTCATAAAGATTTATAACTGTTAAATTGTCTCAATCGACTCTCTCTCTCAATCGAGAAGTCGTAAAGTCGGAAGTCGTTTTGGTCAGAAGGAACTTGAAACTTTAAACGCTTTCTTCTGGGTGTTGCTGTTTTCCTTTTAATGTGATGTGTCATTAGTCGATCTCGGGCAAACAGAATTCACTAATATGTTATGATCTGCTATATTTTTTATATGTTAAATAGGCGATCAGCAATTTATTAACTAATTTTTTTCAATTAATTATACGTGTTTTCGAATTGCAAAGTTTATTTAGTTAAAAGCATCATAATGGAATTGCATTGATCAAATGTATTTGCATTGATATGCCTTTAAATGATGTCATTGTTATGAAGGTACTGAATCACTTAATCGTGATAAATTCACAGATGTGTTATATTTCAAGTAGTTTAAAAGAGCAACAATGGTTTACAAAGAAAACTTTCCCCCAATTTAAAGCATAAATTCAAAAGCAAACGGCCCTATAAATGGTGAGAAATTCTCATAATTATATTTGTCAAAACCGTTAATGAATATCTTCTTCAGATCTGCGTATTTATGAATTAATTATACCAAATCATACACGCAGCAAGCTCCGTTCGCTTATGTATACTTAGCAGATACGACGGCATATGGTGCATGCTGCACGCTTCTCATTATCAGCGAAACGAGGAAGTGGCAACATCAGCAGCTATCGCTGGCAATGATCTAACCTCTGGTGTCTGCTCCAACACATCCCAGCCAAGTCACAGATGGTTACATGAATCTCCGCTATACGGCAATAATGCCGACTAACCGACCAACCTACTGGCATCCACTATGAGCACCTCCACAGCGGATGAATACAATGCAACAAATGGGTTGCGATACAACACAACTTATATCGAAAAAGAAAAGCATTCGGATTTTTGTCTTAGCTAAACATCAGTTTGGAAATGTTATAGTGGTAAACATTTTCATTCAATGTTTGGCAAGTGAACACATGTTGTGACTTTAGCACCAACACAGACGCAGACAGGGGCCAGCATTTAGCCCATTTTCAGATAATTTCACAGAATAATCACTTGAACTCTTTTAATGATGTTTTCCTTCTTCAAAGTATATTACTAATGTCTTGGCCACGTTTCAGCTTCGCTCTTAGCTCAAAATTAACTACAAAATAGAGATTTCCTCAAATTTTCCATGAAATTGAAAATTACTTAAATTAACAATCTGAGATTTTCTACAAAAGCACAAAAAAGCAATGCAACAGTCATTACTATTTTTAGTTGCGATGAATCCTACGAACACTCAAAGAAATGTTGTTAGTCAGTATGCAAGAGGCAGAAGAAATATTCGTGTTTTCGAGTGATATACAAGAGCGTAATGCCAAGAAAACTGTGCTGTTGCAAAGCGTTTCTATGCGACATTATTCACTTTCAACTTTATAATCGTATGACAAAATAAAGTCACATAGCTCTCGCTCTACAGATATATTGTACCTTTCTGAAAGATTGGAAAAAATCATGCATTTTCTATAAAGCTATCCTGCAAAGAAATTTTCATTGGCGCTTCCCATCTGCACAGTGATACCAACTGCAGCAGTGCTGAGCACTATATGTTGGAATTCGTCCAAGTATACCCTAACTATATATAACCTAACCAATATGTTTCCATATGTGAAGTTGGCAATAATTACACTTGAAGTCAGATTTTACAAAACTTACTGCTGCGCAAATTAACTTAATATAGGCGATCTGGAAATTCTTAATAAAATTCGAGAATTTAGAGATGATTTGCCCAGTGCTTATTATATATATTACTAGCCGACCCGGCAAACTTCGTTCTGCCTACAAAATTATGGCTTAATATAAACCAAGAGTTTGAGCCATTTTGTATAGTATTCACTGTATTCAGTTTAAAGCTGCACAACATTTTTTGTTTTCTGCTCTGGAGCGTAAATAAAGAGTGAGGATGATTTCCCAACTCGGGAACACGCAACATATGGCTGGCCGTGGGAAAAGCATGACGATTCCAGATTTATGCCGCACACTTCGAGTGACTGCCCTTGTGATTTGTTTATAGTCATCGCAAATGCAAGTTTCAGTGGGAACTGGATACGTTTAAATTGGAATGGTAAATCTGTGGAAGTCAAGGGGATTCGCGGAATTAGGCATTCTTCTCCCTTGAATGGCCCTTTCAAAATATTTGTTACTATCATATTGTTCATTAGCTTCGTAACAACCAGTCAGGTTCCATTGCATAGTTTCGGGGCATGAAGATTTCGAAGCATAATAACGACGGATCCAACTTTAAGACACAAATGATGAGGTGGCATGCCAGGAAAATCCAAAGAATTCAGGAATTCCACTGGATAATTGACGACATCGTCTTCGTTTCCAACGTAATCGATCGATTTGTACAAACGCAATTCTCCCGGAATTTTATTTTGAATCGTCCAATTCAAATCATTGACATCAATATTTTTTGCTGATAAAATAGCGCGTTCACTCAACCAATCGTAATTGCCAAAATTTTGAGCAATGTTTGGATACACATTGGTGATAAGTTCATCTTTCGTTGAAGTGAATTTGCAAATGTTAGGTGGAATCGATATTAAACCAGTGGATGCATTTACCGGAATTTGTCCATTTCCGATTCTTAGAAGTTCTTTGGAGAAATTTTCTGCGGTGCTATCCTGTTGAAGGAAAACCCGCATATTTATATTCAATGTAATGGTAGTCACGTATCGCCATAAATACGATGACTTTAGACATGCATTTAATTCGTCTGCCGCTGTTGATTTAGGAATCACAGGAAGTGTTTGTCGGAAGTCGCCCGCCAAAAGTATCATTACGCCACCAAAGCGCCGGTTATTGTTGCGGAAATCTTTCAAAGTTCGATCAAGTGCTTCCAAGGATCGCTTGTGCGCTATCGTACACTCATCCCATATGATCAACTTACAATTTTGCAATACTTTTGCCATGGCGGATTGTTTTGAAATATTGCAAACAGGATTTTCGTTAATTTGCATGTTTAACGGAAGCTTTAGAGCTGAGTGTGCCGTTCTTCCACCTTCTAAAAGAGTTGCTGCAATTCCGGTAGATGCGAGAGCTAATGCAATGCCACTTTGAGCACGTATTGCTGCTAGGATCAAAGATATTAAGAACGTTTTTCCAGTTCCACCAGGCGCATCAAGGAAAAATAGTCCACCGTTTCCATCATCGACGGCCTTCATTAGCTGATCATATGCACTCTTTTGCTGTTCATTTAACAGTGGAACATTTATTTGAATTTGATTTTGCAAAGTTGTCGTGTCGTAAGCACGCTCGCGCTCCAATTCACAATTCAATACATTTCTAGCTTGACGATTGGGTGCTGGCATATGAATATCAATCAATAGTTTGCCACTCATAAGCAGACACAAATCTTCAATAAGTACTAACGCTTCATTGTAGATGTCATCGTTCATTTGCAACTCAAAATTTCCTGTCGCCATTCGAAAGCGATGTAAGATGTCTTCTGCGATGGTATCTTTATAAGTATCCCATAATTGACATGGGTTTGAAGGGTAACATATCGAAATGATCATGGCGAAAAATGTACGAATTGCATTGGCAGGCGAAGAAGCTATTGCATCGTCTAATGTTTGATTCCAGTGATTATCATGCTCAAGCAATTGTAACTGTTGACATGCTTCTCTAAAAGTTGCACACACCGTACCATCTACAGTTCGCAATGACTCAAATGAAGTTGAACCGCGCACATTAATCAAAAGCAATCGAAGGTAGAAGCAATCGTCGTTCTTTGGATGAATTGTGTAAATTCGCCCCAACGCATCAGTTGAAAAAACACCTGGATATCCATCTACTGGTTGGCCTTGCTTTCTACGTAACCATTTCTTCGACGATATATTCCATGTGTAATATCGAGGCATCTCCGAATAAAGCAATGTTCTCGCAAATTGATCACTGGCGCAAGTTGAGAAGAAACTCGTTAAAGTTGTTGCTGGTGGACTTTCTGCTCGCTGTGCTGCGTTCTCTGTGTTGAAATATACTCTTTGGCCATTCTCCAAATGAACAGATAAATGGACAACAGTCGGATGACGGTCATGAATCGCAAATGAAAATAATCGCCAGAGTGCTTCGTTGCAGTTGACATATCGGCCCATTTGAAACTTGCTGATTTCATCTCGCTCAACGCCAATGACAGCCATATCGCTTCCTTTGGTGACGTACTTGCAAACATACTTAATTGATTTTACCGAATTGCAATACTCAACATTGATATGGGTTTTAAATGTTTTAGACAATATTGGCGAATATGGCACGATCCATGTGTTGTCAACCACAATATTCGCTCCTTTGAATAGGGTGATGAATGTTCTGCCATTTTGCTGTGGTGAGCGACGTCGATAGAGTGGATATCCATCGTTTCCGGTTTGAGTTTCCGAAATAAAAGTCCGCAGGTAGCGTTTCGTACATTTATTGTCGAACATGCAAACCGAAGTCGGATTGTGTTGTCCGCATGGTCCATGAATCATGTTAGTTTTTACCACTTCGTGCAACTCTGGATCTACCTCTGGATCAGGGATTTCAGTAGAAATTATGTCATCAATTTGGTCTGGTCTTATTTTCTCCACTAACCACAGAAGAATGTGTGCGTGCGGCAAACCTCTTTTCTGCCACTCAACTGAATACATCCAGCATCGAACAGCTCCGTAAACACGCTGTTTTGTAATGAAATCCATCAAACACCTGAGTTTTTGTTTGAAAACTCGTGCTGTTACCTCGTGACGATCACTTGGTGTTTGGCCGGGATGCAATAACTGAGTAATTTGTGGCCATTTTGGATTGCAAGTAAACGTTATACAAATCCGGGCGTCCATAATTGCGTACGTAAGTCATTGCGTCCTGGGAGTACTCGTGCATATGTCTCGGACTGCCGATGTATGTTGATGGCAAGATTGTGAGTCGACCAAAATCTGCAACACCTGCGTCGCTATTGACCGCATCTCTCAAGTGAATATACTCTTCAGATCGCAACTTATCCTGATTGAATCTAATATAATTCAGTCGTCCTGTCTCAACCTTAACGTACATATCAACTGCATATTGCTGAAACAATCGTCGATATCTCAGTAGGTGGTTGTCAATGTTTAGCCGAATCATCAGTCGATATGAATAGAAGTTCATTAAACTGACCTTTTTATTTGTCTCGATGTCTAAACATGGAAATTTCTGAAGTGATAATGAAATTATTGTTATTTCAGTACTTACCATTGGCTGGATTTATCATGTTGTATCCGAAGTGATATCCGTCTCCACCACGACAGAACATAAGCGGATATTGTAGTGCGTCATACGATCTATGCGTCTCACTTATACGTTGTGGTGCGTTTACAGTTCGCCGTTTGATGACTATATCCCGCGATTCCAAATTTTCACCAACAACGACAATTGCTATTTCAGCAACTGTTGGTGCATTGTATTGCCGCTCATGAGTTCCTGCTGGTCGTTTGTCAGCTTTTATGAGAATGCAATAATCATCGGATGGCATTTGTTCCAACGAAGTCGCAAACAGTTTGATGAGTTCATTATGTTCGTGTAACATTTGCTGCAGTTGGTGGACCAATTCTCTTTTCATTGTGTTAAAGATAGTACAACGTCGATTTACTTCATAGTTTGAATCTCCAAGGAAGTATATTTGTAAATATTTGTGTTCTTGATCTGGATGAGGCAAAATTGATCCAGCACGATGAAATATTTGTCCATGAATCTGTAGGGAATTTTTGTATTTTGTTGGCAGGATAAGTCGTGGGGTTATGGTATTTTGCGACATACTCAACTTTGGTGTTATAACTTGGGGGATTGATAAAATTACCTTAAATGTTGGATTGTATTTTTGTTCATTCACAATTTCAGCACCAAACGACGTCATTTGAAAACTGTCGTTGTACATCTTGATGTGTTGCAAGAAATGGTTGGAATTAGGCGATTCACCGTAAAGCAGCGTGCGCAATGGCTCAGGTGGTGGAAGCAATTCTGGCAGTTTTACCTTACCGCCCGCGCAACACAATCCTGGCGGTTCCTTCTCAAACTTAAGCGCATTGCAATACTGGCAAACGACAGACATGTGCCCGAATTGAACTGATGGATAGGCACTGTATTGTATGTTTGGGTCATATCGAAAGGCTGCACGTTCAATGTTCAGCGGCATAATTTGTTGTTGCCGCCGTTGCCATTCAATATTAGCAGTTGTGATCTTGCTTCATCATTTAGCCGAGCACGAACTTCTCTTCTCCTTAATCGTTGTTGGTCATTGTAAGCTTCGTGTATCTCTTGGGACTGTCGCTCACGATTTGCACTCATCCTAATTCGAGCTGACTCTCTTTGAATACCACGTTCTTCTTCCGACCAACGTGCTGCAACATTTCGGTATCGCGTTGCATTCTGAGAATGCCGACCAATGTTAGTACGACCTCGTCTTGGCATTGTAACAAATATCAAACACTAAATGACCACCACTTTGCATAAATCACACAGAAAGTATTCACTTATTAATAGTTTACCTCAGAAATAGTCAAAATGAAGAAAGGCGACACAGTAAAAAGATGGAATTGAAATTTGTAATACAACTGGTTAAGGATCTATTCCAATAAAAATGGGGTTAGAGGTTTTCGCCGACAAAAAATACCGAAAATACCCCAACACTTACCTTTTTGTAATCAAAATTTCAATAATATCACTTAGTATTTGACAAAGCACAGAATCGCACTTATATATTTTGCAAATATCAACTATTTCACTCGAAGAATAAAAAAAAAATTATGAAAATTTCGAAACGTCACTTAGCGACAATTTATACAAATTAAAAAAAAAAAAAAATTAACAGTGACGGCAGAACTGAAGTTGTTTATTTTTCTACTAAACATTTATGGTGACATTCTTTTAAAGCCTATTAAAAGAATTTTCGACCACAGCGGCACCTGTTGAGAATTCTTAGAACATTATTTGTCGAAAACCATCGCTAGCCAATTACGAACAAACCCACAGAATGAAGTTTCTAATTTGGTCCAGCCATTCTGGAGTTTTAAGCATCGGAATAAACCACGATTCATTTTTATATATATAGATCTGTTTAAATACCGTTAGCAGGAGCAGAAATAATTGCTTTTTAGTTTGTGGTTTGTATAGGAGGTACCACTCCCCATTGTCCAATCCCGACCATATTTGCAGCAGCACTTAAGATATGTACACCAAATCGATGTACCAAATTTTGTTCAAATACCGTAAACAGGAGCAGAAATATTGGATATTAAATTTATGGTTTGTATGGGAGGTACCACGCCCCATTGCCTAATCCCGCCCATATTTGCAGAAACATTTAAGATATGTACACCAAACCGATGTACCAAATTTGGTTCAAATACCGTAAACAGGAGCAGAAATATTGGATATTTAATTTATGGTTTATATGGGAGGTACCACTCCCCATTGTCCAATCCCGCCCATATTAGCAGCAGCACTTAAGATATGTACACCAAACCTATGCACCAAATTTTGTTCAAATACCGTAAGCAGGAGCAGAAATAATTGATTTTTAATTTTTTGTTTGTATGGGAGGTACCACGCCCCTTTGTCCAATTGGACCGAATTGTAAATCTAAACCATCCCGGGCACCACCCAGACGCATATACAAAAATTTATGCAAAGCGGTCCAGCCGTTCTGGAGTTTTAAGCATAGGAACAAACCACGATTCATTTTTATATATATAGATTTTATTATACACCTTTAACAATGTATGATAATTTGATACGGCTAGAAATGCAATATAAAAAATAAAAAAAAAACGGATCCGTCTGAATATCTGGCTGTCCGGATCATAGCATAGATTTGCCGATTGAATACTTGTAATGTTGACAGGCACCCTTTATATGTCCCGGACAAATTAACTTAGACAGGTTAATTTGTTAAGTTTTTTAGCGCTTACCCGTTAGGCTTACTTAGTTACTATAGTGACCAGTACCGTAGCTGGAATCCAGTTATTCCATTTTTATTCCGAAATGATTTTTCCAATTTCGTGTTGAAGAATTCTACCAGATTTTTTACTATTTGACCCTGTGCCACCAATATTGACTACATTTTGTGCAAACGGATAACCTAAGAATATATAGGTTAACCAGGGAATTGGTATGGTTGGCTCCGGGGGTATGGTTAACCAATTGTTTTTTTTTACCAAGAAGTGGGTACCAAAATAATGTACACAAATTCAGTCTAAGAATTAGGCATTTGAGGGAAAATCGACTAATTTGTAAGTGAGCTAGCGGAAGGATGGGCCGATATAGCCGTTTATAATCAAAAAAACTATTAAGCTGCTTTTAGTTTTGGGCCGTTTCTTTGAGATTTATTGCAGCTATCAGGTTTATAAGCCGACCAGACAAATGCACATCGCCCATTCTGAATATTTATGGCGTATCAAATGATATACACCTTCATTACTTCTGGTATTGATACGAAAATACTCTGCTTGAGATTACTTGACGATGTTTTCGTTCTTTATGAAATTAATTTTCAAATATTTATATTAATTTGCAAGCTTTAAAGGGAATTGTCTTATGAAACATAATGTGTAATTATAAAAGGCGATTAAATATGTAGACAATAGATAGATATACTCGTATATATAATTTGGAATCCTATTAAATACCCCTTAAGCGAAGTAGCCACAATTGTGTATGCCAGTTTCGAGTTTACCAGTCCTAAAATCTTTTGAAAACTGCAACGAAAATACCTCTACAAAGATTTTTTTAAACATCGTGCATGAACAAATTAGGCGTTTGAAATACCTTTCACTTGTAGTGGACGTTTCACGCACTAATGATATTGGTTTTAAAAAAACAATTTGAAGACTATGAAATTTTTTTTACCATATTTACCCCGGTGGTGTAAAAAATATCAGTTTGAGTTGTGCGTATTTTGACTCGACTGTTTCCATTTTTTGTGCAGATGCCGCCAATTATTTTGCCTCTGCTGTTTTCTGCAAACGCATGGATGGATAAATATATCGGTGGATTTCTTTCCCGCACTGCCGTCGATCATAAATTGGTTTGACATTTCAAAAAACCGACAGCAAATATTCTCGCTGATTAGATAAATTTGTCGCAATTACTCGTATCTGGATGTGGCTTTAAAGTTTTAGTCATGTTATTAATTTGTAACATTCTCAGCAATTATGCAAATTGTTGGTTAATACCCACATATTCCTTCTTTCATATGTTTTCATCGTTTAATAACACCACATTATATAAGTTTTAGCCATAAACTTTACAACCCCTAAAGCTTTTGCACACACCCACATATTATCACTGAAATTGACAGAATTAACGTCAATATTTTGCAACATTCTGGCTGGATGCATCTATAACACACTTTTGGGTGGAGGTTGTGTGCTTCTGTATCGCTTTTATTGACATTTTTATAGAATATATGTCTTTTATTAAATCTTCTTTCAGTTCTTGAAGCTATTATATCTACCTGTCTTGTTATAGAAAAAACACTAACATTCGTTTCAATGCATGCAAAAAAAAAATCTTCGCTTTGTATACTGATGTTCAGAACTTCTTTTGTGCGCATTTTTATGGTGGAAATTTCAATAATCTTTGAGCTAAAAGTAATACTCTCAGTACAAGGAAGCAAAATGTATAAATACTCGTACACTGTAGGCATATCTGTTTTTCCACATTTTTTTATAAAAGCGAAAATGCTTGTCTGCATTACACGTCATTAGCATTAAAGTATGAAGAAGGACACTCGTAATGATTCTTTCACTGGAACCAAATAAAAAAAATCCCGAAAAATCAAAAACTTGCAGATCAGTTATGTTGTGTTGTTTCCCAATAGCAGAATCATGGGGATTCTTGCAGTATTCGCCGATTTCTAGGGCTGGTTTAATTTATATCATCTACCTATATTATTAATTAATTATCGATTATACTTAAGTAGCATAACCAGAAGCCATTCCCATGTTGCTCGTTTACCATAAAATCCAATTTTGTTGATTGCTCCTCAATGCATGATAACGCTTCAGTAACATCTCGTCAGTATTGGTAAATTACGCTTACATCACTAGGGAGCATAAGCATTATGTCAGATTTTTCAGATAAAGTACCAAATAAAATTACAAAGGCTTTCTTCATCATCACGTATCAAATGACTTTATTGATATCTTTGTGTTAAAATTTAATTCTGCTTACAAATATTTTCCTTGCCGCAATGAAATTATATTAAATTTTATCATCATAAGTTAATGAAACAAAATTATTATAAAGAAATAATAGATTTTCGGTAAATTAATCAATTTATAAGGGTGGTACTCTGATTGATGTAGCATTTTAAGTAAGTAAGTGAAATTAGCGTATTTGAATAATGGATCTGAGTCTAGAAATACATGGGTTAAATTAGATAATTTCTATGGGAGGTACAAGGCAGCGCGAGACTATATGTCAAATTTTTTGAAATTGTCCTGAATATTATTATGTAATACAGTTTACGAAAACACAATTTGTTGCAGCTTGCCTGTTGGAAAATACAGATTAAAATTTGTATTCCGAAAAATCGGTCAAATATTTTGCGGGTGTAATAATGTAATTCTTTTTTATCTTCCAACCTAACATTACTAAGAGCTTGATATTAAAGCTTGATGATATTATTGAAAGATATTAATTACGAAATACAGGGTGTCCCTCGGGAACGTATACTACTTTGTTTTGCCGTCATTTTGGTAAACATTAGTCCTGACAGCTCCTACTTGGCAGTCGTCAGGTAGAGACATGGCAAATTTATTACGGAAAAATATTCGATAAACCAACGTGTTTCAATCGTTAATACATTTTATCAAAATCAATCATCGATTACTGTGACGATGAGAAAGTTACGCGAAATTTTTGGGAGAAAAAACGTGCCAACAAGACACACTATTTATCGTATAGCGAATGATTTCGAAGAAAGAGGGTCTGCAGCTGATAGGGCCAAGCATGAACCACAACGTACTGCTGCTCAAGAAAGTGTTCAAAACAATCCATCAACCTCAATTCGATGCCGTGCTCAGAAGCTTGGTCTTCAAAGAACAATTTTGGCCATAATTTTGGACAAGAATTTGCATTTGTTTCCATTTAAGATTCAGTTGACACAAGAGCATTTACGCCGCCGTACATATGCCAATAGGATGTTACAGCTCTCCCACGACAACCCCGATTCTCATGAGAAAATCATAATGAATGACGAGGCACATTTTCATTTGAATAGATATGTAAATAAACAGAATAGTCGGTTCTGGGCAATGGAAAACGCTCAAATTTGCATCACCTTTGCATCCATTAAAAGTGACAGTTTGGTGTGCAATTTGGTCAGGAGGAATCATTGGACGTTACTTCTTTGAAAATGAAAACGGCGTGACGGTAACTGTCAATGGGTAGCGATATCGTGGTATGATTGAAAACTTTTTAACGCCACAACTGTGTGCTTTGGGCTTGATTAACATGTGGTATCAACAAGACGGTGCCACATCGCATACAGCCAGGGTTCCAATGGAATTACTGGGAGACTTCTTTTCACAACAAGTTTCACAACAATTTCACGAAATGGTGATGTTGATTGGCCTCCACGGTCGCCTGATTTGACTGCTCCGGTCTTCTTTTTGTGGGGAAATATGAAAAGCAAGGTTTATGCAAACAAACCAGAAACGCTTGAGCAACTCAAACAAAATATTCGTGATGAAATGAACGAAATACCGCGTGAAATGTGTGAGAATGTAATGAAAACTGTGCTTGCATTTGCTCAAAAGGGCTCGCATTTGTGAGACTAAAAGAGGCGGACATTTATCTGATATTGTATTCTATACATAATTGCCGGCATTAAATAAAACATTTATCAATATAAGATCCATTATCTTTCATTTAATCACAAATTATAAACAAACAAAATAGTATACCTTCCCGACGGATACCCTATATATGGCTAAATTAGTCAATTAGTCAATTCCGGCAATACCGGAAGGTATGAGGTTAATCGGTCGTTATTATTTAGCTTTGCCACGAAAATCGCAAATTCGGCAAATTTGTATGCAAATGAATAGAAATGGCTTAGCAAGTTTGATTTCCGGTTCTCGTCTTGCCAAACTTTCGACTTATACTAAATTTAACAAAATTCTGCGCAAGTGAATAAAAGGCATAAGCCTGGATTTTTATGGTCATATATGTGTGTGGGAGACACCAAAAAAGAGTCAGTTTTTTCATTGCAGAGGTTTTGCTTTGTGCGCATCGATGTCTTGTCCGATAATACCAGCCAGTAATTATTTGCCAAGAAATTCGGCCAATCGGATAGATGAATAATTTCTGTAAAATCCGGACTTTACAGGTGCTTCAACATTTCATCTATTACGTTTCTATATTTTTGCATGTGATTGCCGGTATATAATTGACGGAGGATAGCAAGTCACGTAAGTCATCAAAGTTATTTGAAAATTTTGCAAAGCAAATCAAAACAATAAAGCAGACAATATTTTACCTTAAAACTATAGGAGAATTACTGGAATTCGGCAGCACAACTATTTGGAATGGAAAAATCACAAAGGAAAATTAACTAATATTGAACTGAATTTTAACACAGTGACTCCATGTAATTGTGAAAGTTGCTTCAAAATAACGATCTGTAGATCTGCATTGAATTTTTATGAATCTGATTATTATTATGAAAGTTATATTACGCCCTGAGGTTGTATGAGGAGATTACTAAAGACTAATGATATTTATTGCGCATGGGGCAAAGCGGGTATCAGAATACTTCGAGTGTGTTTTCGAATGTAGGACCTTTGTGCAAATTGTTAATATTTTATTCGCAAGATTTTCATGAAATCTTTTATATCCAACATATCAAGTTAGATTTCAGGATACCAACAGAAAGGTGTTTTTCGTTTTCATTGATTTCTAAATAGCTTGTAATGGCATCAATCAATTATCATTTAAAATAAATTGAACCAATTTTTTGAACCAAAATTTAAGAATAAACATCGGTCAAAATATTGGTTATCATGAATTTTTAAGATTGCAATAAATATATGGATCTATGGCTTAATTGAGACAATTTTTATTCAAATTAAGGATCATTGATTCTAAAAAAGTTATCTCGACCGTAGAAACAAAATTCAAAATTTTAACTAAAACTGAAAATGTAATGCCTCATGTGCAGAAACAATTGTTATGTCTTTCTCGAATCATTTGATTTAACAAAAAAAAAAAATTAAATCCAGAAGGGAATCGTTTAAAATACCAAAAACATTTTGATTGAATGTGTTTCACGAATCGTGTCGTGTTTTCTAAATCGATTGTGCGATGACTGTCTGGCTGGCTTCTCTTCTGGTGTCAACCACATCGACTTTACCCATTTCTTTTTTGATTCATATCTTATACTCAGTTGCATAGCCAGTTAAACTGAGTACACGGTATACTTTTATTAAAATGGCATCTGAGAATAAAAATGGCAAAAGTTAGTCGCAGTCTTAATTCTACAATTTGTAATTAATAGGCTGCAGCAGCTTAAGTTTTTGCGCATTGTATTGAGTTGCAATTCTCTGTAAAATTGGGTTAAAATCGACCAAGTAGCCACACTCCTTCTGCAACCTGTCATACAAATGGCTGGTTTAATTCATAAATATTTTGCTTCATATCTTTCATCTTTCGAAGAGTTGAATCAAATTGATTCACAGACTGAAATAACTTTCGTTCTTATCAATTGCACTACATTATATTGCTTACTTAAATGTAAAAAAACAACGGGAATACTACGCCCTTCTAATTATACTATATTTAGTATAACTTAGCAAAACATCTGGCTTATAATAAAATGAATTCTCTGAATAAAAGTAGATTGCATTACGACGACCCCCCGGGATACTTTTCATACAAATTTGCCAAAATGCCAAAAAAAAGACGGTTTATCTGTAACTTCTAAGGAAGGAAGAGGGTAGGTTGTAAGTTGTAGCAAGTTCAGTAAGTCATAATTTTGCGTCTTTTATTATGCTTCAATCCAGAATTTGCTATACCCAACCAGGCACTCAGCGCACTTTAGCGCCATAACAAAAGAAAGATATTCTTGGGTCAGTTCACCTGAGTAAAATTGCTGCAATGGTTTAAAATTATTTCTACAGTTATAATATCAGTTATGTTAGTTAAAGATAAATGTATTTGTAGAGGTGTTTTAAACATGGTCAGAAAAAGATCTCGATTCTCAATATTCAAAGAACTGCTCTAAAAACGTCGTTATTCATTTTTGAAGGGTTACATTTGCAACTCTGTTTCTAGGATTCACCTTTATCGCCATGGTAGAATTAACAAAAATCATGTTCTCCCAATTTATCAGACCCTCTTGAATAAAAGCGTTTTAAGAAGAATAAGTGAACTATTCTCCTGAATAAAGAGCACATCGCTGAAGTATTTGAAAGATCACTATGTTGCTACTTCTGAGACATAAACACTCTAATTTTTATGTTGGAATATAACACGGGCAAATTTGCGTTGCTCTATTTTATGGGCATAAAATCTTTAAGTGGAAAATTGATCAACCTGAAATTTCCACAAATAATTTCCGGAAAAACATTAATTTAATACAGCCTTTAATACAAATGTTCTACGAGTATATTTTGGTCTTATTCTAAAGGAATCGTCCAACATTCGGTTCATCTTAGTTTAAATGGAATCGTCCAACTTTCGGTTCGCTTCCATTTAAACTAAGATTTTTGTATTGGGTCGCTTTAGTTTATGCTTGTCTTGGATGAAATCACAACGTCGATGTAGGTACTAATTATGTATTTCGTGTTATTATGGTCGAAGTTACATTTGATGCTGAGGCTGACGTAGCTGGATTTTGCTCCACAACAAGGTTGTTACTTTCTTCTTGCTCTTGTTGAACATGAATGAATGAACTCTGTATCACTGTGAAGGTAACGTGAATGCTGGTGTCGTGCCAGCACTTAAATCCACATTCATCTAGTACATAGTTATCTATACAAACCTTAATATGTACATTTTGGCTTGGAGGCAAATGAATAAAATAGATCTGAGATCTACGAGTTTTACATAATTTTAGCTTTCCCAACAAAACGACTTAAATATGCATTATATGTGGAACTTTTCTTGCACTTCTGTAGTGAATGATTGGAGGTTTCCATGTGAGTTATGAAGAGAGCCAATATAAATTAATACTTTCAAAAAATTTCAGATATCTGCATTCGGACAGTAGTAAATAAAAAGCATGTAATTCAAAAATTGTACACCAATCTAAAGCTGATTACAAATAAGTACTACAAATGTAGCAAAAAAGTTTGTAACTTATTTAGCGTTACAAAAGAAGTGAGGGGAACGCATTTATATATATTTCATGCAGTGCAAAATAAGGATGTTCTAACAACATAGAATTTTTATGCCTTAACTCAGAAAACACATAATTTGATAGCAAAATGTTGCAACTATTAGGAAGATTTGTAGCAGATAGAAAATATAGGTGTTTGTACTTAAATACAAATGTTATGTAAGAATTGATCAGTAAATTACACTGTTTAACATAAATTGCAAATCAAAAAATGGAGAGGCCTTAAAAGTTATTGTGTTATTTTGGAATATTACCGTAATATACTGAAAGTTTGCAACCGGAAAAGTGGCAAAAAGCAATGTAAACTGCTATTTCATACGTTCATTTCAATTAAGTCATGTGTTCGGAAAAAGTTTGAGTTAACAATTTTGGCCTCTTGCCGGTACGATGCCAAGTTGTTTCGGATAAAATTTCTAAAATTGTACTTCCAAGTTTATTAAAAACGAGCATCCAAAAGTCCGCCTGCGGCAGTGCAAAAGTTTGCGGAGTGTTTAATAGATGTGTTCAAAAATGCTGTGAATTAAAGTACGGTAAAATAAGCAAAATTATAACTTGATAATAATCAAAATTTTAACTAACGGATTATCCATTTTTTGGTTTCAAAAGAAAAGTTAAATAAAACCCACATAAGGTTATGATTTCGATGAAACTTGTATTTCATTACAGTGCTTGGACTTTGTCATTATGTACGAAATACAATGTCATTTAAATGACCGCCTCTGATCAGTGGATCATTTTGAGGTAGTTTTCGATCACTTTTTCTACCATTTCGGGCGGTATACCGGCGATAACTTCCACTGTTAGAGAATTATCCATGTAAACACGGTCTTTGACCCACCCCCACAAAAAAGTCTATCGGCGTCAAATCGCATGACCTTAGCGGCCAATTGACTTCGCCAGAACGTGAAATTACTGTTTCTGTAATTATGATTTCATGCAATAAAACCAGAATCGGTTGTGTGGCTTGTCTTACCGTCTTGATGAAATCACATTTCCAGTTTATATTCTTCAATTGCAGGCCGAAAAAAGTCGGTTATTATACCGCCATAGCGCTATGAATTAAAATTCGAATTATCCGCCACACTTCCACTAACAGAAGTGATATTTTTGACAGTGCATACAATGCGATGATGTGCAGGTCTGACCGCATCTGTAACGCATCCAGTCCTTTCAAATTTCTTTGTAATTTAGCCAATTCTTTGCACAGTAAGTCGATTATGACGACCATAATCACCCCGTAATCCACTAACAGTTTTAGTTAGCACTTTTGTAGTAAGTTTTAACTATTTTTACTTCTTCTTCGGTTATTAAGCGATCCTTATTTAAAAATGGTAAGCCCTCCACTTAATAAATAACACTTTAGACGACAGGTGTTTAACAGCTAACAGCCCTGCCAGACTGTCGGTTTTGAAACCACTGAATGGATATACCTACATTTGCCGTCATTCCTTCGGGTGAAGGTATATAAAGTGTGTGGCAAATATTGTAACGGTGATACCAAAAATAGTGGGCTGATATAGCCCATTTACCATTTCAAGCTCCCATTAAAGAAAACATTAGGCTGTGGCAAGTTTTAAGAAGTTCCATTTATATTTACGGCAGTTACCGTGTATACCAGGCAGTCAACCAGCCAAACAGACGGACACCGCTCAATCAACATAAAAGGTCATGAAACGCATTTGGTCGGAAGATGCGAGACACTTTAAATGATATATACCTTTATTATGATATATACCTTTATTTCCTTTATTGGGTGAAAGATAAAAATATGTCCCTTTGCTGAGGAATTCCTGATACATCATCCCATATTTGCATTCCGCAATATATGATATAATAAAAACAAAATAGCTTGCTTCGGAAAATTTTCAATGGGAAATGTAATTGAATCGGTTAGACCTTTCAAGTAGTTTCTTGCAGGTGGCTTTCATTATCATCGCGTGCTTTTAAATGCCGTCACCAGGTTTTTTTTTTACTTTTCAAATCAGATTTTCGTAACAGTTCATTAATTCCTATTCTTCCACTTGCTATAGCGTGTGGCTTCATAAATAAAGTAAGTCGAATTTCAAACTAATTTGTTAACAATCCTGCTTACCTGCTATAGCGTGTGGCTTCATAAATAAAGTTAGTCGAATTTCAAACTAATTTGTTAACAATCCTGCTTACCAAATAGTTAGCAAATTAAGAAAATTTCAGCTCTCTACAGGTCTACGAAAGCAGTACACACAGAAAAATGAAACTACAGGTTTTTAGTGATGTTCAAATGTAAATTTAAAATTTCAAAACATTAAAATATCATTCTGAATGTTATATGTACGTATATACATATACGAGTATATGCTTGCAATTTCCTTTACTTTCAGCTAACCACAACAAAATCATATGACAATATCCAAAGCTCAACGTCAATGAATATTCGATGTTTGATTGAATGGAATCTCGGTCAGCTAGTCTGTCAGATGCAATATTTATATGATCGTCTGATGACGGGGAAATAAACGAATTTGTACCGGCTAAAATTCTAACCCATATTGAACTTTATGTCTCTCAGACGCAATTCCACATTAGTTTATGCCACAAAAAGGACAACGTGCCAATTTGTATGTCAATCCAGTCACTAGCAAAATTCGAATATGTTTGACTTCGATATATACTAGCCGTATAGTCCGGCATCTCTAAAACAGCTTAAAGGTAATTAGCCTTTTTCAATGCGAGGCATTTTTTCTTGTACCAAACGATACACACCCCTTTTCTATCCATAGACTTATTAACCAATATAATGGATAGAAATTTAAGTTACTGCAATTTATGGACGAGGAGTTACTGGCATAACATTAGGCCGTGTCAAAATCTTAAGAGTTTCCACGAAGATTTACAGCATAACAGTCAGCCAGTCAGACAGACATACAGACGGACGTCGTGAAGCTCATTAGATCAAAGGATTCTAGATATTTTAAACGCTTACTTACAATATATATTTCTGGCGTATCAAATGATGTTATATGTATGTGCGATAATTTCATTCCTCCGACTGAATGTATAAAAAATTCCAAATATTTTTGGAGTATGTTCAAAATTTTCAGATTTATTGCAAAATTATTAATTTATTTATATTTCAAAGTTTCCCTCTCAATAATCTTGGCGGAAAGTGGACGACGAATGTTTTGCGTAGCCGGTCAAGCAGGACCAGTTTAACTGTATGCATATAACTGTAGGCGTCATCAGTCATCTTCAGCAGATGAAATTTTTTACAATTTATGTATTCAATGATATTAACCTTCACTTCATTTCGGGTGAAGGTATACAAATGTAATTTATATCGTCTTATTTTAGGCGCCACCTGACATTTGAGATAACTGGTAAGCCATGGAATAGACTGTCGTTTTTAGTTGGAATAAAACAAAATGGAATATTCGATACGTTGATTATGGTCGGGTGCACTCTTCTACAAAACTAATTCCAAGTTCACGAATAATCAGGTATCTTTTTTCCGATAAAAGACTCAATGATAGACCCGGACAAATCGAATTTAGGCTGGGTGACATAATAAGATTTTTAGATATTTCTAGAAACAAACAAACAGTTCTATTGCTGAAATTACTTAGGGGTTTAAGTCATCTGTTTTGCTTTAGTCAAATAATATGGAAATGATATTAAAAGTTCAAAAAAATGTGCAGATTTGCTGAAATACGAGGTGTGATCAAGAACATTTATTTTCAAATTTCGTGAGTTACGTATGTTCGATTTTCGCATTTTTTTTCTGTTATGTTGGTTGGCAATTTTAGATTGTCAGTTTGTTTTTGACAGATAAAAAGGCAGCGAAGATTATTCCAAAATTGCTAAATTTTTAGCAAAAACAACACTACATGGACATTGCTCAGGAACTGTTGAACGTCGTCAACGACGATCCAGATTTCCTCAAAAAGGTCATAACTGGTGACGAATCATGGGTGTATGTCTATGACATTGAAACCAAAGCCCAATCATCCCAATGGAAGCGTCCAGAAGAGCCAAGACCGAAAAAAACACGTCAAGTGCGGTCAAATGTGAAGGTTTTACTCACTGTTTTCTTCGATTGCAATGGCGTGGTGCATCATGAATTCTTGCCACAAGGTCGTATGGTTCATAAGAAATACTACCTTGAAGTTATGGGCCGTTTCCGAATTGTGGAAAAACTAATCATGGATTTTGCACCATGATAACGCACCAACACCAATGCTTGCGTGAATTTTTGGCCAAAAACAAAACCGCAATCATGCCTCAACCACCGTATTCAGCGGACTTGGACCCAGCTGACTTTTTCCTCTTCCCAAAACTGGAGACACCAATGAAAGGAAAGAGTTTTGCTACGATTGAGGAGATAAAAGAAAAATCGAAACAGGAGCTGTTGACGATACCAAAAAGCGCGTTTTAGAAGTGTTTCGAGGACTAGAAGAGCAGGGTTAGAGGAGGATTACTTTGAAGGAGACAACATAGTTATTGATGAAAAAATAAAAACTTTTTGAAAAAATTTTAAATAACGGTTATGTTTTGATCACACCTCGTATATAATTCTTGCAAGTTTTTCATTCATTTACGATAACTTAATTAAAACAAACCATCAACTAGAATATATTTTTTCAAAACTTGTAATGTGTTTCCGAAGGCAACACATGGATTTCTCCAAAATGTTGTCTAAGTTCCATATTCGTAATGATTTGTCGGAGATTTTGAGAATGGTTTAATTTTATAAACATTCAATAAATATTTATGACTGCTACGCTTAAGAGAAACAAATTTTTGTGTGAGCACTAAAATGTAGAAGGTAAGGACGTGTCTGAAATTGTGCACCACTTCAAGCGCCGCACAAATCTGCATCCGTGTATTCTTATTCCAATCCATTAGATACGCCTTAATCGAATTTGCTATGGAGCACGGAAAAATTAGTTTGGAAAAATAAACATCAAACTAATATTAAAACTGAAAAATGTCTTTTCGTAAAATCGTATAAAGGAAATTTTTATATTATGATGCACAAAATAGCACGATTTAAAGTTGTAATTAGCTCATATTTTGCACCAAATATGTTATATTAAACGTAAAATATATCACAGGTATACTTTGTATACTTTTTAGTTCTATTTGAAACGGCTAATTCAACAAAGTGACATTAAAAAAAATTGCTGAATATCAAAACTTTTACGTTACTATGCTGTCATTCTACAGCGTTTTTAAGGGCGGTTTTGAGGTATACCTGAAGTTATTTACTTTGTCAAAAGTATAAAAACCAAACATATATTTGCTTTGTATAGGCAGATATATATAAATGGAACAAAAGGGAGAACTTTGTAAATTAAAATTTCAGCTATAAGAAACGTCGAAACGTATGACGTGAATTGTTTCTTTCAATTTTGGCGTTTAATGACAAGCGAGTGCCGCATAAAAAGCTTTGATGTAAGTAATCGCTTGAATGAGGCAAAGCAGAAATGAACATAGCTTTATACATTTGCGTGATCTTGATTGATTTAAATGTAAGAAACAATAATAACAATAATAATAATAATCAAAGAAAATTGGTATGAAAATTAATCTCTGCACTTTTAGGATTTTGGTTCATTATTCGGTTTCAAGATTGCTTTTCCATAGGTAATTAGGTTTTCTTGCTAATAGAATTTAATAACCAAAAATTCCTGTGTAATTGATTACTTCGACATTCAACTACACGGTTAGCTACTTTAGTGTTCACCAAATAAATAATTGACAATAACAACTTCTATGGAATCGTTTAATGGATATATTAACGGATAGAAATTTATGGTAATTGGATTTTGTTTGAAATTATGCACTTCATTGAAAAATTTTTCGTAATATTGATAAGAGTTTCTCAATTCTTTTGTGAAATGTTGGCCCTGAAATTCACATTCGTGTTCAAAAATACAAAAACAGTTCTGGGTACTGCAAATTGCATTTTAGCGAATATCGAAATAGTTATCCATTTAATCAATTTCACAAATTTTTAAATAATTAATAACCCTCCGTTACATCGCTTCCGGGCTACAAGGCACTGTACATTTTTAACCAAAGTAAGACTGCATCCATTGCACGAATATGTTTAATATCCATTTAGATAATAGGCACTAAAGTTTTTAAATGAAACTGAACTAAATTTTTTGTAACTTCACCCGAAGCAATGACGGTATATATCACTTAATACGGGAAGAAAGCGTACCACGTATATTTAGACCAAATGTGTTTCATTATTAGTTAAGTCGAGAGATGGCCTTCTGTCTGGTAGACGTGGTAATTATCGCAAATCATTATGAAACTACTTAAAATTTAGCACAATTTTATATTTTTTTAAATATGTTACACCGTTCCGTCCTTTCTGATACCCCTCACACGAATTAGCCAATTTTGTGAAATTCAACATTTTCCCCATAACTTCTAAGTCGAACAAAGCAGCATCATCCAAGTACCTCCCATAGAAATGTTCTATTTATCCCATATATTAAAGCTACTACTAAGGTATTAGAACAAAAAAAGATCGCACTGACACGCCCCTTTCCGCGCCTGCCATACGAGGTGTGTTCAAAAAATAAGTTATTTTGACTCAGAGTACGCTCACGTATGCCATTGTAAACATTTCAAGTTTTTTTAACACATACGGCACATGCATTTCTTACACAAAATTTGATGCAGTATCTTTGATCCATTTTCTTTTATAGCAGAAAATCGTCGAACACGTAAAATACTTGTCTTATTTATGCCTCCCGCGAACAAACTAAACATGCTATATGGATAAAACCGTCAACATATCTTCGAGACGAGTGTACCAACATAAACAAAAAAATAATAATCTAAAATCGAATGTACGTAGTCCGCGCAATTTAAAAATTCACCTCATTTTGTGAACACAACTCGTACAAATTGACAATTTTTTGTAACTGAATTGTTTACCAAAATTTTTGTTTATTATATTATCTTATAATCAATCACATCATCATATCTTTCTATCATTTCATTTCATTTCATTTCATTTCGTTTCATTTCATTTCTTTTCATTTCATTTCATTTCATTTCATTTCATTTCATTTCATTTCATTTCATTTCATTTCATTTCATTTCATTTCATTTCATTTCATTTCATTTCATTTCATTTCATTTCATTTCATTTCATTTCATTTCATTTCATTTCATTTCATTTCATTTCATTTCATTTCATTTCATTTCATTTCATTTCATTTCATTTCATTTCATTTCATTTCATTTCATTTCATTTCATTTCATT